>JAAZTK010000194.1:0-26213 GCA_036507255.1 Megalothorax incertus | reverse complement strand
CCAAAAAGTCCAAATTTTCGAACCGTTTTTTTCACGTTTTTTTGAGAGAGCATTTTGGAAAAATGTATATAAATTAAACTATAGTTGATAATTATCCAACCAAGTTGCCTTAACTTCGCTTATAGAGCTTATCTTTAGTTTAGAACGCTTGTATCCAACTATGTTCATGGATCTTATAGAGCTTGAAACGCACTACAAAAATTGCTATTAATATTTCCTCTATCTTTGTTGGTTACAAAAATATCTAAATTTTAAAATGACCCGTTATTTCCTGATCAACCCAAATAGATATAATGTAAATCATTGATAGGAAATTGATAAACAAGAGTAAATTGTTATATTTAAAACTCTGGACTCTTGACACCAGTATTCAAATTGAAATACAATGTAGATCTGTTTGGCTCTCTCACAATTTTGTTTCCTATACAATACAGATATTACAGCATTTCTATATGAAATTCTATTCATTTATTTTGCCTAATACGGATATGAGTAGAGAGTCCGATTGATCTCTTTTGTTTATTATTTATCAGAAAATCTGTTTGGCTGACACCACCGAGCCACCGAGTATAATTTAGAATTAAACTGTTATCAAGTGAACCAAATGTAGGCTCCTGAACTCGTGAATAAACCTTTTGAAAGAGTTTTAAATTATTTCTCTTTTACCAACTTTGTTCATGTATGAGCATGTATCTCTTTGTCCTCTTTATAATGAAAGGTAGTTGGTAGCATATTTATTATGATGTTCGTATTATCCATACATATCTATACAAAAACACAAATCCATCTGTATTAAACTGGAGGATCAACATATTCAACTTTCACCAGCGTCTCTCCTTCAAATTCAAAATTCAATCAAAGGATCTCATATTTTATAGATTCATTTCCAAATATGTACATATGTAATTTACTGTGTACTCAAACACATTTTTAATAATTTACTACCTATAAGCCTGCGATTCGACTTAGGATCAATCCGACTTGAGAATCCGATAATAAATAATCTATAATATACTTAAGAGGATAAATTTTCAATTAGAAATGCTTTCAATTAGGTACCTATTTTTAGACCAATGAAGAATTTTATTTAAATTGGGTTTGATATGATTTGATTTATAGGCTTTGTTGTTTGGGTGAATGGATTTTAAATGTTAAGGAAATATTTGATAAAGTTGGTTGGATATTCTCTGAATGGGCTGGGAAAGGAAGACTGGACTGTACTGGGAGAAGGCTGTTTGGTGCATAACAAGGTTATATTTTGAGGGGCGCATAAAAAGGAATAGAATTTTTTAAGGTTAAAATAATACGAGGAGAAAGTATGTCAAAAACAGGCTGAGGAGGAGGTCTCCCGGAGCGTAAAATCAGGCGGAAGGAGCCCGGAGAAATATGAAGAAATAATAGATGTAACCAAACACCACAAATTTTATATTTTACAATATATTTTGAGCCGAAAAAAAGGAGGAATATTCAACCGGGCCCGGGAAGTCAATACATATGGGGGAAATGAGGCGGAAGGTTTTGAACTGAACCCAATATTTATATCATTTGAAAGAAATAAAGAAATCTATCCTTCGTAAGATATGACCCATTTGCTATGAATTAAGCCAAAGTCAGAAGAAACCCATTTAAATCGCCCCTTTTTCCTTTTTTCCCGTTCGTCAAAGGGTAATCCCAATATCCACAAATATAGAATAAAAGCACTTTATTCACTCGCAAACAGAAATTGTCTTCCAAAAGCACCCCAAATTTATTTCTACCCAACTCTATTCATTATCTTGATAAATATTTATTTCCTATACACTCTTAGCTCAAGAAATTCAAGTCAAATCTTTATTTATTCTTTCTGGCCAAATCCTTTCCACGCCCCACTTCCACCAGCTTAAAATCCTCATATATATCATATCTAATGTATACTATATAAAACATATTCGAAGATATGTGCAGATTACGTGCCCAAAGATTATTATATTTATAAATGGTCGAGCCCCCCAACCAAGCGGCGGGACTTATGGACCAAGATCGCCCCTTAATCCACTCATAATCCCCTCACGAATAAAAATACCCATTTTATTTTTACAACCAGTTTTGAACACCCGGTCTTCGCTTTCTTCTTCACCTCCTCCCTTTCTTAATCACCATTTAACCAGGGGGAGGATCGCCTTATTAAAAAAACTCATTCTTTTTTTGCCCAAGAATGCAAAAAAAGAGTCTTTGAATTCAATTCTGGGATAGTAAGGTTTGTTCAATCCATACCTACTAATGGAATTGATAGAAAATGAATTGGATTCGTTCTCAGGAACTCACAAGTTAAGTAAATCCACTTTTTAATCTAATCTTTTTAACTCAATCTCTTAAATCCAGTTTGGCCAACCTTAAATCTACTTGAAGTCTGTTAAGATCACTTGAGATTGGAAATGTGCACAACAAATTAAATCATTGGAGTATCAAATGTTTTTCAACTATGATTTATTGCTTGTGAGGGATATTGGCATATTTCCCAGCCACGTAAAAAATGGGTATTCATAATAACCGATATTCTTCTTTGAAACCTTACAAAAATGTACCATGAGCAGGTTGGACTCGGGAGGTGGATTCATTTTGCAGTTATATGGCTGCCTTTACCGAGAAAAAATAGGAAATAAGGTTCTTGACTTAGCAAGATATAAGTAATAAGATATTGCTCTACACTACTCTTTAAAACCAAAGTTAAAGGAGTAAGAAGTTATATTCGCATTGTATAAGTAGGTTCAATGAAAAATATGGTAAAATGATAAATATAAAACGAATCCGGGTTCAGAAAATAATCTTAGAATCATAAATATTAAATGTGGGGACAAAACCAAAAGGTATAGGATACGAAAGAGTTCATTTGGGTGGAAGAAAGGACCAGAAAACTTGTTTGATATCTCCGCGAATAACTTGTATGAAAATATAGTTTATTATAATATATCCTACCTACACATATATGCAAAGGGTAGCCCCCTAAATTCTTCAAGGAGATTAAAAGTGACTCTTACCATAAGATATACTGATACAGTCCTAGTATAAAGATATTATATTCACCCCAATGTAAATTTACTCTCGCAAGAATTTAAGCCCAATCTTCTACTACTGACTACTGAGTATGACCTCCTTTCCTGGCAATCTTCCAACTCAAGTAGAAAAATAAATATTCATTAAATTAAGGAGAAAGTATTGAAGTGGATTGGCCTCTCAATGAGGATTTATTCAGGGATGTCGAACCAACTCTTCCATCTCAATAATATACCAATCCAGATCTATCTCTACTTTTTCCTCGGATTTCATTACACTTTTCCTTGGACCTCAAATTCAAAAGTTTGGACCAAGAAATAGGATAAGGAGGGGGAAGATGTGGAACGAAAGAGCGAGAGTCGAGTGAAAGTCACCCCGAATTCGAGTAGAAAAAAAGAGGGATTGGGAAATTGGGGAAGAAACGAGTGGAAACTTGAAGAATTAATTTGTTAACTTTGGGCTTTGAGAAAAGAGTTGAAAAAGGGACACCAGGATCCCTTTGAAGGGGGGCTTTCACCAAAGGGTTAATTTAGCATGTGCCTTGGAGTCAGAGTCCCTTGGAATTCTTTTGTGTAGTTCGACTCTTGTTACAGGGTCTCAACTTGGCCTTTTCTTGACCCTACTCCTTTCTTTGTCATATATAAATAGTCTAAAGGAAAGTGAAAGTATTGAAGTAGGCCCAAATTTGGTATTCTCTTGCTTTCTTCTCGGCTTCTTTTTTCTTAAAGGTGCTTCCATTGTCCGTAGTTTGTAATGCCATTGACTCCCTAATAAGTGCTCTACATTCCAAGTTGCAACTTAACTTTTGAGACACGTCTTTGCTAAGGCTCAACTCGTCCTGAACTCGACTAATCCGGAGATCTGGAAGGGACCCAACACGGGCGAGTCAACTTTTAAAATCACAAAACAATTCCAAATACTCCGTCCCCTTCCACTTCTACATCTCTCAGCCAAATCCCAAATTACTCTATATTTTCAATGCATTTCATTAATTTTTCCTAACAATGATATTGTATTACTAAATTTGTTTTCATCCTCTTCCACTAAATCACAACATAAAAATACCAATTGGAGCTTAAAATCTCCTTTGTCCCTTCACATACCTAATCCTTTCTGAATCTTTTTCCAATTTCAATTGAATTGCTTTCCCTTCTGCCTTTAATTCGACTATGATCGTAGAGTAATTTCACGAGGGTAGCAGCCGGCGTATATAAAAAATGTAGCTGTTTGCATCAGATGTTCTGGGTTCAAGCAACACCATTACTAACGGATGAATAATACTTTGCCTCCCTTGAGAAAGAGAACTACTATCATCTTGAGGAGCATTCTCGGGCAAGATCAAAGAAAGATTCATTTACGAGCTCCCAAACGGCCCAAAATGAATAAGTGAGCCTAGGCCGGGGCTGGTACGAATAAATGAAATCCCCTTAATTGTCGCTAATTACTTTCATATCACGTATATTCTACCCTCACCCCTCATTATATCATTCCCTTTTAATTACCTTTTCCTAGCACAATTAAATAATTGATTGTATTTTATTCGACTATATTATTATATATTGTATACGGAATTCAATATATTGCAAAGTAATAACTAATATATGCTTGGTTCCACTGGTTCAAAAGGTTTACTACTCTAGAAATTTTGGGCACATTTTACAAAATATTCTCTACACAATGCACAAACTTGTGATCCATTTTTGAGAAAGACATTATCTGGATCTATGTAGTTTAAAAACCCGGGGAAATGGCTGAATAAATATGTGGCGGTGGCAAACTCATTCGGGTGGTCATTTCCGAGGGATTTTGTTGGTAATTTGAGTATTTTTCCCCCTCATCTTTATCCTCTTCCGCCCTAGTTTCACATTTAAACAAAAAAATCCCTTGTCATTCTCATTGCGGCGAGGATGAACCTCAAACCGGTCCGACTGATGGCTAATTTGGTGGGTATATACGTAATACAGAACAAAGCATGATCCAAATTCTAGGGAAAGATTCCTCCTAGGATGCGGTTATTGGAATTTTAAGGGGACTGCAAATAGAGAGCTCGAATTCCACCATTTGGAGAATTGTGGGCAAGTGAGTTTGGAGTTGAGCCAGCCATTTGGGTACACATACAGTACACACTTCCGCACCCACCACTAGAAGAACCAAGTACATTTAATGTCCTGAATAAGACTTTGAGGGACTCATTTCATACCAAGGGGGATAGGCTCCATAAACATGCTCATAAAATCCCTGTCATTTCCCCTTTAAATTGCCAAAATATTTTAATGCGCTTCCAGCTTTCTTCTAGTCTTTCGTTTCACCAACGGGCATTAATGATGGGAATTCCGCCCCAATATTAAATGATACTTTTCAATCCCATCAATTTTTACATATGAAATATTTTATTACTGCTACTACTCAAGAGTACTTATTGTTTAATATGTTTATGCAAAATAAAGGCAAAATATGTGAACGTCCGAGAAATGAATCAAGGTTTAATTTTGTAAAGTGAAGGGACTTTGCAAAATCAGAGGGAATTCATGTCTGGAGGGTATTTGTACAACTTCACATCTTATTAAAAGGGCGTCAAGTCAATCTCTGAGACGTAAGCAAATTAAACAGAGACTCTCCCAATTCCTTTCCATTTCAGGATCAGTCAAAGGACCGAGTCCTCGTAATGAATTTACTTGGAGGAAATCCTTTCCCCATTTATCATCCAAGCAAAAGTCAAAAGACACATTTGCCAACTCAAAATTTCTCATTCAAGCACAATTTATACCCCTACAAATATTTAAATGAATAAAATCTATTCCAAGTCTGCCTAGGATCACTACCTATTAATTCTTACTCATAATGATATGCACAAAACTTTCTATACCCTCTCTAATGAATGAATGGGTGACTTATATATGGCTATGAACTCTTGCAAAAGAAAGGTCTAGGTACCAAGAACTCTAATATTATACAAAGGACCTCAAGGGATAGCATAAAAACATTCATTCCCAGTAATTTCTTTCTCATTATTTCAATCCCTCGGCCAATTTTGCAAATGGAGTAAAAATGGTTTTTAATTCAAGATTATTTGCATGTTTAGTAAAATACATTTTAAATTTTTTATCAAAAATTACCTATATGCTAAGTTAAAGGAATGATTTTTATATAAATGTCACATTTTTAATATATGAGTATTATTATAATTAAATAAAATAAATTGTAGATATGATCATATATAGTTAGAATCAGAGTCATTATTTAGAATATTTTGAATGTTCTTAACTTCTAGTATAGTATTTGAAATATCAAGTTATAAGGATGAAGAAAAGCAATTTCATTCACGGTGGTAAAAATGAGTTTGAGGAATGGTGGCTGCTGAATGGAGGAAAAGGAATGAGTTTGTCAATCACAATGTCAAAATCTGAGTCTGGTTCACTAAAATAAACACAACCGGATTAAAATAGAATTTTTCCTTTGTCTTTTCCAGACAAACTCCATTCCACATGCCGCAAGCACCTTGCCCTCCTTTTCGAATTTTGTATTTTTTTGATATTTCTGCAGTATAAATACAATATGAGTAGTATTTTATATTAAAATTGTCTTGAATTCATAATACATTTTTAAAAATCTCATTCTTATAAATTCCTTGGGGTGCAGATTCTTTGGAATAATCTTTCAATTCTTTTTCTCCACAAAAAATCAAATTCGGCATTGAAACTCACCAATCTGTTCTTACCAGTACACATTTTGTAAATAATTTGTGTGGCCTCAATAAATTTTCCATCGAATCAAGAGGGAGAGTGAATAGGGAGAATTAGTGGGACGAGATAAACTGTTTTAGAGATTAAATTGCCCAGAAAATGAAAAAGTGCTTGTGATTCGGATTACTTGTAGCGGGGGGCTTTTAAAAGAGGCTGGTCTATTAAATTAAAATACAAAAAGACCTAGCTTCGCCTCGACCTTTGTCCATTCGTCTTGTTGTCGGTTAAGTTAATGGGTTCTGCTTTTGCTTCCTGATAAAAACAAAATGAACTCATTTGCTGAGGAATTAAACACTGCAGAGATACGATACTCATCTCCTTTTCTTCTTTTTTTCACATGAATAATTTCTCAACTTTCCTTGTCTCATTGCAGTGTAGAATGCTTCTGAAGGAATATACCTTTTAAGAATACTTTCTTTCATTCATTATTTTCATGTCGGAAATGAACCATTCGGTTGGAAATCGAAAGAAAGAGACAAGAGACCGTCATGCTATTGTACAACGGAAGTAATTCAATGAAGGCGTCGTATAATTCACTCCCTCTGACACATTAACATTAATTCAGAGGATCCATGTGATATTATGATATTAAGTCAGATGAGAGAGCCCTGAGAAATTTATTAAAAGAGGGACAATTAATGGATCAATCATCCATTAAACATGATACTATTGATTCCTAGAATTATATGTAATAAAACCTCAATATAAACACTAATTTTAGTAGAAGGATTAGAGGCATAACTAGAGATAGATTACTGATTTTGATTCTTGAGTGTATAGAGCAAGTGGTGGATCGATCGATCCAGATTGCGACTGCTGGTTTAATTAATATTGGAAATGCAGTCCTACATGAGTGTCAATGGAATAAAAAGCAGCGTCGGTGGGGAGGCGGGATTGGGAAGACGAGAACACGGTCGGATGTCACCAGAGCGGAAAGGATTTCTGGATAATCGACAGAAGGGAGTTGAATCCAACCTCAAAGCTGCTGGTATGTGAATTCTGCCTTACATGAAGAGTACTATTTCCCTACTACCATAAATGATAAATATTCAAATAGGGTACAATAAATAAGCAGCTTCATAAAGTAACAGGAATTACCTTTGCTCCTGTAACGAGAGGGGAAGTAAGAGACCGTAAATAAACACTATTTACATTCACGAGCAAGTTCCGGAGTCCAGCCTCCAACAAATTCAAATTTTAATCAGATTCAAATTCACTACATATACAAAGTATATACCCTACATAGTAAGAGAATTTCAATCTCTAATGAACCTAAATTTTCTGTAACCGTTAATCTTCAACTGTCTAGGGTTCGGTAAACGAATCCTGACTTGGCTTTTTGGCCAAATTGGAGTCATTCTTGAAGCATAGACTTTCCTCAAAGTATTCCAACAGATACTCCATCCCTGAACTTCTCGGAGACTAAGCTGAGAGGCTAAGCTGGCTGCTGACCTCCCTTCGAAGACAGCATTTGTGGACAAATTTTGGAATGCCACAAAGACCAATATGCAATTTACTTGTAAAAATTCAGATTTGATGAAGCGAACGTTGTGAAGGAATTACCAGTGGATAACACAACCGAAATAAGGGACAAGGAATACAAAGGGACCTTCAAGCGCAATATTATAACAGCTATAAAATATAAGATATAATATTTATATTAAATATATGTAATTTTATTAATATGATATGGGGATTTGTGCGCTCTAAAAAATTAAACTAGCAAAATTATTTGCAATATTTTATACCTTGTTTGGCATACCTTAGCTCCTCCTCTACATCACCAAATGGGAAGCCTTTTGGCAACAAGTCTTCTTGGGTTAGTCACCTCGATTTCTCGGTAAGCTCCAGTCTTTCCTCATTTCTCTAATTTGCCCCTTGTCAAATAACAATCTCAAAACTGCCACTGATCATACACAATTACATACTGATATGTATATCTGAACTTCAAGAAACAATCTTTTTCTAAAAGAGTGAAATGGGGAACAAAGCAAAGTAAATTATTCATATGTACTTTCTGAGATGGAAAATATCTCACACTATATATCATCCTTCTCTGCAACTGCTTGGGAGAGTCGTGAAGCCATTAAGTTTTATGGAGAGCTCTCCACTTTCGCTACTCTTTATGTGGGAAACCCTCCCTGAACGAATCGAACGAGAGAGTGAAAGCAAATATGCAGATCCCCAAAATGCAGTATCTTTCTTTGGATTTGAAGAATTCCGAAATTTGATATATTCAAATGCTATAGTTCATCAAAAGAAGGAAGAAGAGAGGAGATTATGCGGCCGTGGAATCTCGGGAAAATCTGATAAACTGGCTTTAGGCCAAATTTGCACATATTTCACACTTTCATACTCATTTGCATATACTTATACTCTTCCCAGAATAAGTATACACTGCACACTGCAGGGTAGAATGTCCCCCGGAAAAAGGAGCTTGATTGGAAATTTATAGGTATTTTGGTTGATTTCAGGTGGAATCCTAGTGATTGAATGAAGCTCGAAATGACCAGCTGCAGCTGCATGCGGGAATTGCCAAACATCTGATTAAACCCCATTAGCTTCATGAACCCCATATGTTGATTCTTTTATAACATTCACTTGCATGTATTTGGAGGAAGGAGATTTAAAAACTGAGTATAAATATAAATATCCATAATTATCCTAGATATAAATAATATATAAGATTTTAAGTGCAAGAATTTAAACAATAAGCTCTGCGTTTGCACTACGATATATCCAAATATATAAGGATTTTATAAGGAAGAGAACATGGTGAATAGTTTACCCATCTTCTTATTGTATCCTATATACAGATACCAATACTATTATAGTACTCCACTCGCAGGGTCTTATTGAACTTCTTTTTTGGTGGGAGAAAGTGTGCTTGTTAAGGAGTGCAAATATCGACAATTTGGTATAGCAATAAAATTTTGAACGAGGTCCAAGGGAATTTGATGCCATATACTTGTACAGAAGGGATAATAGTTGGTGTCGATTCCAAAGAGAAGGCTTTAAGGGAAGATGGGAAATATAGCTAGTAGGTATCCGAGTGTGTAAAAAAAATGTATACCTACCTTGAATTCAAGTGGATGATATAATCCACGAATGCGAGTCAAGTTTTCTTTTGCGAATGTAGTAGGTAGGTACATATGTATGTGAAATGAAGTTATTGTAGGATGGGTTTGAAGGAGGTTCTAGGATGAACGGGTCTCTCGAGGGGTTTTTTTCACACCCTCAATCTAACCAGACCAAGAAAAAGTTTAACAGGGACCATCCATCCTCAAAAAAGGGTCTATTCGGGCTCCTATTTTAAAGCCCTTAAATCCTCCCTCACCCAAAATTTTTTTACATGTATTATTTACCATAAAAATTGTACACTTTCTTTCACCCATGTAATATAAGTATACTTTAAATGGAGAATGTTTAACTGCCTAGGAAAGTGTCACAAATTTTTAAATTTGGGCATTTCTAGGCTGAGAGGCAATGAACCGTTTATTTACTTTGTAAAATAAAGAGGCTAGGATCTTTAGGTTAAAGTTGGTGAGGTGTCAATGGCCGCATCTTGATTCATCATTTTGGGGGATCCCTTCATCTACGAATAATCAAATCATGCAATTCAAAGTTAAAGTTTTACGGTGCCTTTCTCCTCTCTCTCGGCCTCCTTTTTCACCTTTTTTCTTCGGGGGAAAAATTGATGGGCTTAAAACTTTTAGTTTTATTCGTGTCAGGAGATGAATTCTACCTCCTCAATTTATGGTAGTTCCTGATGGGGAGAGAGTTGGTGGAGGTAGTGGTAATAGTGGCCGAGAATTCGGAAAGTTGTTCAAATTTGCGGTCATAGATCTCGGATGACAGAGCCTGACCCTATTCCTCAGCCTCCCAACCCAGGGGGATCTTGTGCTTCCCCCGCTCAGATACGATAGTTTATCAGATGTGTGTGTGTGTGAGAAAGAGCTTTCTTTAATCGCCCAACCGAATCATCCACAACGCACTTTCTCTCCCCATTCATCATTCGCCTTCCAGAACTCTCTTTGTCTCTCCAAAGGAAATCCCATACCTAGTATTCACACACATGTAACCCGAGCACTAAGTATACTCAAAAGATTTAGAGAAACATGCACTACCTACTACATATACTTGTAAGTAAGTAAAACTAAAGATCTGGGTAGAAATGGAAAGAAATGACCAAACTGCAAATCTCAAATAAAACACTGTCCATTTTATCCATTTATTGATTTCTATTCCCTTCTTCTACTACTCACAACCCTACTAGCTCACACTATCTCTTAACCATTAAATCAAACCAAACTCTTTATTAAGTGAAACATAAAGCTCCCCCGACCAAAATTGAAATCACAAAGGCGAATCTTGATTTATTTTTTGCGACTTATATTTGCAACCCTATGTTAAAAAAGTCCGCATATGCTCTTGAAAAAAGAATAAAAACATTGATGGGGTAGTTTCTTATCTTTAAAACTTATATTTGTAGAATTTCGGAGATATCACGGATCCTTTCGCTTTATAAATAGATTTTGTTGTGTATAAAAAGGTCTTGCCATTAGTGATTTAAGCTGGAATGAAGATTGAGAGGGGAAGGGGCCCCTTCATCTCCTTCCTCCTTGGCCATTTCTTCGAATGTTGGCCATGCTGGATGGATGCAATTGCAATGGAAAAGACTCAGAATCCAGTTCCGGACTCGGAAAGAGAGAGAGAGAGGAGGGATTTTATTTCCGTTGTTTCGGCTCTTCCGCTCTTTCCATGAAGGTGATTAATTGTGTTGAACTTAAGCGTACTTCTCTCTCCACTTTAATGTTAAGAAAAACACATCTATACAACCCTGTTTATAATGTTATTCCAAATCCATAATGTTAAGCCTGACATTACCAAATAACTCTCCAAAACTTACTATACAGCTATACACTCTAGTTGGTTTGTGCAAAACAGAGGTGCAATTAAATTTGAAATCCTTTCTACGAATATTCCTGTTCAATTATCTTTATATCCATAATTATATTGAATTCCAATAACAATTTGAATGAATCTGATGCTGAGAAGAAAGGATATTTAGGATCTGATGCTGAGAAGAAAGAATATTTAGGATCATGGTCTCTTAAATGATTTACCAATAATTTAAGGGAAATCTTTCAAATACATTACATAAGGAATGTCAAATTTATTTCCTTATGGAGTTCATCACGCACTTTCCCCCTCTTTCAATGAAAGCCCCCCTCCCATGGGGGTTTCACCTTCAGATTAACGCATTGCAGATTTTTTTCCTTAAAGGATTTTAGGAAAAATGTTGGTAGATGAGCATGAAATCATTAGGTGAGATTGGAACCCTTTATTTCCATCTGTGGGCCAATTCTATTTCTCACTCATATCCTTTCCTTTGCTCTACTCGATGTGATTCTCATCCTATTCTTCCACTCAATGAATTCTCCGCCTTGATTCCAATGAAAACTTTTGAATAAAACGAGAGCGGGGAGGAATCGAAGGAAAAGTGCTAAGTGCTTTTCCGATGCTATTTTAAAGGGAAAGGAGGATCGAAGGAGAAGCCCTTGAAATTCACCGGAGCGTGAAAGTGAAACGAGTCTGAGGCGCTGACTAATTCACACAAATAATTAATCCCTTCCTGTAATATACTCCAATGTACATCCAATTATCACTCACCCAGAATCCAGCTGGAATTTTAATATTATATCGATACATGTGTAATACGATTGTATAACCAAGTCAGGATCTCAGGATAAGTAAAATATATAAATTATCCAACATTTTCTTAGATGAAAATAATCAACAATATCATAATCATAATGAAATTTTGAGTTCAAAATACAAATTAAAGAGAGTACTACTAAATTATATTTTGAATTTAAAACATGGATTAACCTCTGGCAGATATGCAAGTTATTAAAGGAGGCAGATGGCATCAAAATATTAAATGCTTGCCCCAAGTGTGGAGTATAAATAAATGCTACCGGAAATTAAATCCCTTTGATTTTGAAGCTTATGATTCCTATCTTGGTAGATTTAGTAGTAGGACCTAATTCTAGGTACCTAGTATGTACTATCATACATATAAATCAAATGTAATATTGTATAGATATACTATTGTAATATTTCCTGTAGATATTTAAACACAGGCTAATAAATAGATGAAATATTTGGTCAATTAGAGGTTTGTATAAACTGGCCTGGAGTAGGTCATGTCGGGTGATTGAATAATTTGCCTTACAATTAGTACAAAATATAAGAATATGCAGGTTTCTTAGTCTCTAATTTAAATATAAACTTGATTTGAAATTGAAAAAAACTTATGCAAGGTAAAGAAATAGTAAATAACAAAATGATTACAAAAGGTGAGGATAGGAGCACATTTCAAGAGTTGAAAATTAGATATGAGCCTAAAGTTGGATATTAACATTAGTGTTCTGTGTTAAAGAAGAGGATTCGGATCCGCTCCAACTCCGTCTTCCTATACACGAACATGTACAGTATTAGTATTTAAGCTTATCTGACTTTCCCTAAAAGCATTTCATAAAGATTTAAAATTCCCCCTACAGAATCAACACTATTATCTATCCAAATTCCAAAATAGGAAATTATACACGGTAATTTTGAAGCTAAGGCTAAAATTGTAATTTACGGATCTCAACTCTCATAATTACCGCGTTAAATGTCTCATTTGCTCTTCTTCCAAGCATCTTATTTAGCTCTTTCACTAAGAAATGGAAACAGGAAGTTGTCCATTCACGGTTCGTTTGCAAAATAGTAATTCTAATGAACATCGGGATTGTGGTCAAGCAAAAGGACAAAAAATCTCATTCAGAAGCTTGCAAGATATAGCAAAAAATACACAAGGAGACAAAAATAGAGAAAGGCAAGGATTGGTAAAAAAAACTTGTAAAAACTTGTAAGTAGCATATGTATAAGGCTTAATATAAATAGGAGAAAAGCGAGGGGAAAATATATATTATACTTCTCCTATTAGTACTTGCAAGATACAAAAAATTTTAAGAGGAAATAGTAGGGTTAGTATAAAAAGCCCCAAATTCAGTAGTAGTAGTTTTATTTTGTGTCCAGAGGATGTTTCTATTAGCCAAAGTGAATCGTCCCTTGTAATAAAATAGGATACAAATAATAATATAAAATGTAAAAATATTTTGAATAAAACGCCTCAACCATAAGCTTTTAATTAGCCTTTTCTCAGATTAAGTATTGGAGGATTTATTTGAGATTCCCAAGTGCTTTTCAATGGATGCTATTACATAAATGCAATAGCTCAAATATTGAAAGATATTCAAAATTCTCTGAAATCCATTAAATGACCCCATAGAGTCAAGACACCCTATATGGATGGTCATAAAAGCCCTTGTCAATAGGCATATAAGTTAATAATGCGGGATATCCCAATTTATTGATAGGAGAAAAGTTGTGTAAAGGTTTCTTCCGAGTAAATCCATTGAGAAGGGCGATGAAAAAATGTATGAGAGGAGATGGAGAGGGAAGAAGAAAGGGAGCTTGTTAGTTTGAGCATATCCGTGATGGTGAAAGTGAATAGGTTTTGAAGTATAAAGCAACTTTCTGAGAAAGGGGAAGGTGAGGCTCCATTAATGCACTCATAGACTCTTTAGAGTGTGTTCTTTTGAGATGTTTTTGGATAAAGCATGGATAAATACAGGAGGTCTTTATTACAATTTATAAACAGAGCTCTTTCCTAAAGTTGAGTTGACGGGGCTTGGTGAAGGCCCAGAATTCTCCATTCCCATTTGAAGAAGCCGATCCGAGTAATGCGAGACCATTTTCATCATCTTTACGACTGTCTAATTCTATTAAACCTCGCTAAAATCCGATGAAAACTTTTGGGCTAGTAGTTATTCTATCATATCAGTCACCTTATCTCTATAACTGTAGGGGAAAAGACAGCTCTTCTCCGGAGGAAACTCACCATCGACCCATCCACCTCTAGGCAGACACTTTCTTCACTCACTCACTCACTCACTCACTCACCCACTCTCAACCCACCAAGTAAATCTCATAAATGTGTGCATTAATAGCATTATTAATATTCCCTTGGACTTCTTTGACAGTTCACTTTTGGAATCCTAGCTCCTTCGCCTCCTTTCTAATGAGTCCAGCTTTTACTACCTACCTAATACTTTACCTTTGGCAGCTAACACTTAACAATTTAATTCTTACCGCCATAAGGGCTTCAAAATAATCCACATGTAATTAAATGCTTCTTGCTCCGTTGCTTAATTAAAGGCCGCTCTCGGATTTACTACCAAGATTTTAGAACCATTCCTTCTACTAAAATCCAGCATAGTTTTAATTAGAATTGGGCTATGCTTGTGAATTGAACGCAATCTTTGAGATTTCTGTATCAAAAGTTTAATTTTAATATTCAGATTCATTTGAAAATATATTCACAATTTACAACTTGTCGTAAATATTTCTCCTTTTTCATAAGAAAACTTTTTACTCCTTCTTCTGACTAGGTACTTTAATATTCCACTTTCGAAGGATTCGCTTTGAAAATAAATAGCTTATTTCTTTAGTCTTACTTCTTTACTCGTATTATTACAAAAAAGCATGTGTATGCGGAATAGGGAATAAAAATCCGTGGTCTAGAAAGACAAGTTTTTGAGGTTGACACTCGGAGAAACTTTAATTAACTTATTCCCTATTCATTCTGCAGAGGGAATTTTCGACTCCTCTTTGAAATGATATTTATATTACAAGTACCTAATACAACTAGCAGTAATTTATATAAAAGTATTGTACCTGTATATATATCTTAAGAGGGGAGGATTCCAAATGAGGGTCTCCGATATTAGTATTTTCCTTAGGATTTTATTTATTTTTCCTCGAATTATTATTTCATCATAATGATTAATGATAATTCTTAAGTCTCAGCATAAGAGATCTATAGTATAGTGGCAAAAGGGTTTTTGGGACTTTTGGATTTTTCCTAATGCAAATATAGGGATTTCAATGGGTTAGTGGGAATGCTTTCAAATATGGGAGTTTGAGCGTTACGAAAAAAAATATTTTGATGATAAATTTTAAAATAAATCGAAGAAAAATATATAAAATTTTAAGGGAAATCCTTCGATCCTCAAATGAAATCCTCCCCTTCTTAATATAAACAAGCATAATGTACGATTGAGCCAAAAGCAAATAAATCCCAATGATATCGGATCCATCTGGATTTGATATGCGAATGTAATCCTTTCTTCAAATCGATATCAACTTATTATTTTCTAGTACAACTTTTATAAAAGTACACTCGTATATACATGTATGCAAGTTTTTCAAGGATTTTCGAGAAATCTGTATACGATAAACTCTGCATCATAATAATATTTGCAAACTCAATCCGTTAAATCTTTTCGCAAAAATAAATTTATTTAATATGAATCTAGTTTTATTAAACAAATTTTATTGCAAATCCAAAAAGTACATTTCAATCTGTCCTCAATATTTTGTTTCAAACTCTTTCTATATTATGTGATATTTTGGATATTTTTGGATATTTTGTGTGATTTATTAGTATTTGCATATTTAATATGATTCCAAGTAAAATATTTAGGCATTCCAAGGCACTTTCAGGTCATTTGAGGGAAATCAGGATCGGCCAATTTTTAAAATGTTTTGCAATATTCCAGTTTTAGATCCAAATTTTAACTGATAAACTAAAAATATCCTACTTTATTAACCCTAATCAAGCTCTAATAATGCAAAATTGCTTGGAGTAGCATACCATGAAAAAATATTCTTTAATTTGTGCCATCATGCTTATTTCCATAATGAAGAAGCCTGGATAAAAAAAGGTTTTTACAACAGGGAGAGGAAAAGACATGTGAGAGTATGAAGAAAGCATGATATACCTAATATGAAAAGTAGTAAAGAGTTGTGCATACTATCTTATTAAAGCTTTTATTCTGTCCCAGACTTTGCTCATAAATAAAAGAGAATTCTCTATGAAAAGATTCAGTGCTGGCTAAATGAATAAATGATTTCTCTCTCCCTCCAAGGCAAGGATTGGAAAGGTTTTGTGAGAGGCCAACTTTCAGAAATCCTATCTAAAATATGTCTCAAACTTGGAGAAAGATACTTACAAAAGACACGATGATACTTACTCAAATATATCTACTAGTACTATTACTAGTACATGTTTTACCTCACCTTTCCAAGTGAAACCAGAATGAGATCAACTATCCAATATATATATTGTAGTATGTATTCTTGCATTCCACATATGGCAGGTTGACTCGCTTTTTCCTTCCAGGAAATAGTAGGGTGAATAATATGAAATGAAAGTTTTGGGAGAGGATTCGGCTGAGAAATGAATCATTTTATTGTTGCTCAGTTGAGTTAATTCGGGGCCAGATACATATAAATCCAGGCTAATGTTTAGTGAGCTCAAGTTTTTGGTTCATGCACACAATATATATTATGGGATTAAGGCTTTTGCATTCCCCTAAAATTCGGGAGTTGCAACTTTTAGTGCCAAGTAATGTACCAATCCTCCTCTACAATAAAGGTGCCTACTATTTTTCTTCCAAATGAGTGCAAATTGTGCATTTCCATTCTGGGGCTAACCTTAAATCCGAGAACGGGGGCTTGGGAATGGAAGAGTTAGAGAAAGTGCCACGGCCTTTGAAGAAATAAGAATATATATAAAAATATATAGAAATATTCCACCGAGTCCATTATAATCCAGTTCAATTATGATTTATTGTCAGATCCAAACTACTTGCACACGCCAGAACCGCCACTTACACTTGCCTCTTTCCCAAATTCTAAATATACCTACTATATGGCACATGTTGTGGCATTTAGATGGAGGACTCGGACCATTTAAACACAAGGTGAAATATGAGCATCTCAATGGAAAAATTGAATCGTGGCCAGACTTACTAATCATCTGAAACTTTTTCTACTGCTAAAACTGCTAGCTAATTACAGCTGAAATATAAACCAAAAGATTTATTTTATTTATTGTGATCAGAATGATTCATTTCCTTTTCATTTAGAATCCTTATAGATCTTTTAAAGAAAAATAAAATGACAAATGGGTCTTGTATTTGTATTTGTATTAGGTCATTTGCAGTGTTTATTTAAGTGTGTGTGTGTGTGGTCATTTATGTACGAGTACGTACATTTGGACTCGACATCCTCCATTTAACAGTAAATGGAGAGCCACCCTTATCCTGATTCCATTACTCCTCATAATTTATATATACTTTAAAAGATTTCCTCACTATCCTTACTATCCTTAGTATGATACAATATATGAAAGAGTATTACATACATATATAGAGACAAATTTCAAAGGGTTTCATCAGGTGCCTTTTTGGCAACCTCTTCGAGACCTTGGGCATAGAATATGAAGCCAAAAGGATGGACCCTTTTTGGCTTGTGATTTGAGGTTTTGAAACGACCCCTCCGAGTCTCAAAGCTCTTTGAAAATATGTCGAATACAAATATTAGCTTGTCATATGTATGGGCATAAGTCCTGGGGACTTCTCATCTGACTGCCTCCCTTCCTCGATAGATATAATAATAATAAATGATTTCAATAGGTTAGCAGCCTTAAGCGAACAGTTTTGTCTCCTCGTGATCGTGATCAGTTCTAGGACTTCTATCGACTCCTATTTATTGTAGAATAAGTAAAATTGGAGCATGGAATAAATGGATGGATTTATGAGAGCGATGAAATGGAATAGATTTCGCCCGCCAATAATCTTCCAAAGTGCTTAAGCCCCATGCCAAATATCTATTAGCCATGTAAAGAACTTGAACCACATTGAAAACACACAAGGGTAAGGCATAATTTAAGGTCAGCAGGAAATCCTCCTCCTTTTATCCCCTTCATTCTCAAATTTGAACCATATTCCAATAGAAATACAACAGAGAATCCGTTTTTAAATAAGATTATCTGGAAATCAAATTATTAAATTATTCACTAAATATTTTGGAGAATATTAATTATAAAAAATATTACTTATGTGGTCTTTAAGAATGTTGATTTCGAGGTTCCGGGGATTTGTATCAAAATAGATATTTGCATAACATTAGACGTGTGCGTTATACCCTGTTAAAGATACTTAATATTTATAGATTATTTTGAAACCGATTTTAAAAGATGTGAAACTGACAAAAGCAATGTAGAGTAAGTTCGAGCTGAAAAAAGGGATAATAATACAAAAGATTTGGAGATCTAAGTAAAAATTTACACCCGAAATAGTGTTAATTTTAATCGAAAACAAAATGTAAAATGTAAAGTATGGAGCATTTTGCAAAATGCCGAAATGCATCTATTTTGAAAGGATTTTTTATGAATTTTTAACTTATTTCAAATTCACTTTATTTAGAATAAAGTACCGGGAGAGAAAATGCTTAGAATTTATCCTTAGGATTATAGTGTTTTTAAGTTTCCAATTTTTATAAAGAAACTTGGTAAAGTTCTTCAAAACTCATTTGTGGTACGATATAAATTAATACTACACACTCATGATTGTCAAAGTGCCAAAAAACTTTAAACTTTTGTTAAGTTTAAAGACTGGTAATTTACATGCAACTTATCTAAAAAGAGCATACTTTGAGCTTGAGTAAAATTATACGATAAATAAGTATCAAATTAATCATTTGGATGCCTTTCCCATTTCGGGATTTATAGTACTAGGAGAAGAAGGATGAAATTCTTCAAGGTGTCAAGGTCGACGAAGGATAAGTCTTTGGATGAGAAGAAGTTAGTTCGAGTTATCCCCGGTCTGTCGACCAATCGGAAAGAGAATCAAATCATCAGACTCGTTTTGAGGTCATTTTGATTAATCTTCCCCAGAGATCAAAGCAAATCCCTTGGGCGGTGGCAAGATCTCTCTCTCCTTAAAGGAATCTTGAGCCTTAACGAAGAAATCTTAGGATCACACAAACTATATATATATAGTTTTTAGCTTTACTCATGATGACACGATCTTTCACAAAGACAAGTCAAATTAATTCAAATTCTAGTCCACTTTTGCCTTTGAAGAGCTCCATTTTTGATTCGAGGATTTATGTCAAAAGTTAAGAAAGGTGGGAGGACTTTAATGATTTTTGTTTTTAAAGAATTTTGTGCATGTTTTGAGAAGACATAAGGTGTAAGCTTAAGATTCGAAAACATGGGGAAAATATAAATCTTTTTTAAAATACTACATACATTATAATGGAAAAAGAGTTAAAGAGAAGTTATAAATATTGTGCTCATGTTTGTCTTTGTGCAAAAAAAATGACAAGTAAAAAGGATGGTAAATGGCCACTCTTTGTTCATTGCAGTTTAATAGGGAGCGAATGCAAAATCCCAGAACTTTTATTCCCTCATTTGTATTAAATATTGATAGTGGAGGATGTTTGAGTGTGGGAATATATATTTGGGAATGCAAATTCCCGGGGTAAAAAATGGGAGCGTACATATGAAGTAAATGTTTATAGCTCCACTCAGGATTTGCCGGCTTTGCTTTATTTTAATTTTTAAACAAACAAATCCCGCATGGTTTTTACAAAATCTCTTTTTGTTTGACTTTCTCAGACTTTCTCCTTATATCTTATTTTACCACTAGTCCCTACCATTAATCCTGAGTGCACATCCTATCCATTGAACACCATTTACCTTTTACCTGAATGTATACATTAGTATTACATAAGTAAATGCCTCCACTCTCATCCTCAATATCAGTAAAACAATATTTTTGTCAATTTTATTATTAAGGCATGTGAGTTTATGCTAATAAAAATCTATTTTATGCGCATAAAGTTGTCAATATATATGTGCGCATAAAAATTTAAAAATATGCACAAAAACTAAATTAATTAAATTAATATATCTTTTAAATTAGGCAGAATTCCAAATATATATTTTGTGACATAACAAAATATGCTATTTTAATGAAAATTAATTAATGTTTTTCAATTTTCTGCCTAATTTGCGAATTTTTTGCCAAAACATTGATAGTAAATTTGCAAAATATGATGCATAAATTTACAAATCCTCGGTACGATAAGTACAAATCTTTTTTCCTTAAAACCTCACTTTAATCTCCTCAAGAATCAAAACAATAACATTTTAATAAAAAGGTAAATTTCAACAAAAGTGGTACCCTCCATACAAAGTAACATATCTCATACAATGAATAGCTTAAATTTGGGTGTGGGGATCCTAAAGTAAAGAGCCGCCTTTTAAAAACAGGATAAAAACTTTTAAAAACAAAAAAGCGAGATCTGTCTATTCAGGAAACCATTTAAATGCATTACTCGTATGTACAATACAATGTATGTATTAACTACTATATATTTGCATATGCATGTATCTAATTCTAGAATAAAATAATAATTGGAGTGTGTACGAGTAAATATGTGCTCATTATTTTGTTTTGTTTCAGCCTACGCTAACTAGGATAAGCACAAGATTGGCCAAATTTACAAGCATTGTCCTCCAAGTGGGATCGTGCTCTGCTTAGGATGCTCCAACTGGATGCTTTATTATGCAATTCGGAAAGATTTACTAAGAATTAATTTAACTCCTCGTGGGCTCCGACTCGACTTGAAATTAATCCAAGCCGAACTACTACGGATATATGTAAGGCAGTATCGTGACATGGTCCAACGGAGGCCCAAAATCCGAGGGGGAGAAACTTTATCCATATATTTTTATCTCATTTCATATATATCTCTCCTCCGCCTGCCTTCTCTTGGAACCTACTACATTCGATGGTAGTGGATTTTTAAGGGTTCCGCAGAAAAAAAGTCATGGGTGAACTCAATCTCTTTCCATTTTGTCTCTCCTGCCAGTACCAGTACCAGTACCAGCACCAGTATATGGTAATGGGAAATTGGAATCCGGTCTCCTTTCTTCCGAAGTGCATCTTCAGAAGCGATCCTTGAATGGGAAATGTGCTTTATAAAAGTGCGAAATGAGAATCTATGTTGTTATTAGTTAGACTTACTTGCAACTTTCTCCAGCTCAAACTCAACCTCCAAACCCTACCTCTACGGCGAGCCACAAAAAACTAAAGTCAAACTCTTGGAGAATCTGCGGGTTATTTTATCCATGCTAGTATATACTAGTAGTAGATATATTAAATTTTGTAGATGGTTAAATAGCAAAATAGGACGGGCGGAAATGATTCATGATGAGTCTTGAGGAGTTGAACAAAGTATGTTTATTTTAATTTCAATTTAATTTAAGAGATAAGGGATGCTGTGAGTTGGATTGATCTAGAGTTCCGAATCTCGTCATCCCCCCCCCCCTAGCCAATTGAATGAGGACAGTCTTTTGCAATTTCCTTATTTGTTTTATAAAATCTCCAACCCATTTAACTTTGCCAAAACTTTTAATTGACACAAAACTCATTTACTAGCTATATACTATACATACATACTTTAAATATATCTTCATTCTTATAAAGTATGGTTGTTCATTCCTACTCCAAAGTTTTGCACAATTCTCATCATCAACTCTCTTGTTCTGCAAAGGTATTTATTCATCTGTCTGTCCGTCTGTCTCACTCTCGCTACTACTTTCCTACTTTGGTAGAACAAGATCCGTTTTTAAGACCCCCCAAGGTATTGAATATGTAAAATCCTCTACCTGAGACCCATCTAACTAATTCACGTCTGGACAAATGTAGCACATTTCAGGAAAGTTTTGAATTGGTGGGAATAGTGGAATGTTGAGATTGGATTGAGTTTATTTGTAATCAAAGAAATCCAAATGAGCTCCAAACTTGTCCCTCTAAATTAGATCTAACTCTATTTCTTGCAGGTTGTTTTGTCATTCTCTGAATTCCTTACACGACACTCTCACAGACAGTTAAAGTGTATGTATATAGTGCGTGTGTTATTCGCAACATGTTTGAAAACTATTTTGGTTTCTGATTGAATTTTGGGAATAGAAAAGTCTTAAGTTTCTTCTACACAGATTCAATGAGCATCATCTCCTCATGACGGCAAAAATCCAATTCAAAATAACATCACAATATCAAACTGGGGATTGTATGATAGCATCCTTCGAACAGGTGACTAACTAAGGAATTAAGGTTGACTTTATTTTGTCCTTTCTAGGATTATCTTTTCTCAAAGTTTGGCCTTTTTGCAAAGCCTATCTTTAATCCTGACGGATGTCACGAGTGGACGAGGAGTTATTAATTTAGAGGCCTCGAGTTGGGTCGACCCTAATCCCCCCGAGGTGAAAGACAATTCCTCCGTGGTCGATGCCATTCCTAAGAAAATTCCCCAGCTGCAAGACCTTAACTAAAAACTAAAAAAGGAACCCATCTGGAGAAATAAATGAAAGAATCCCAAATCCAATACTAGTATTCTTTTTTTGCCGCTTATTTTGAAGTGAATCATTATAGCTTTCTTTCTGTTTTCGAGTTTATTTTTGCGCACCTTTCTCTCCACTCGATTCCCTTGTTTTTTTAAAGAATACTTTCACATACCCCCATTTTATGACCTGCACTTGGCATCAAGAGATTTTATAGCTAGTCATTTCCGACACGAGACAAATTCCCTCACCTTCCTCCTTCTCATAACATTATGGAGGAATTACATAAAACCGCTTTGTAGGCTAAAATTTATTCTCCCACTACCACTAGTCAGATAAAAAAAGAAAGTGATCAAATTTACACTTTTTTCTTAATCGACATGCAGTAGGTGTTTCAACATGGTTATATACCTAAATAATAGGGGTTTTTATTTTTCTGGAATCTTTCAAAAAGTAGAATGATATGTATGTATATCAGGGGTTTTATTTTCAAAATGTGTTGAAACTTGGACTTGTAAGTTAAATGAATTTCGTTGATCAGGTCACGAATTTAATCCTAATTAAAGTTTAAACAATACCAATTATTTATATATGTAGGTATACTAAAAGTATAGTTAGGTGATATATTGTAATTATAGCTCATATTAAATCAAATTCAGTATTCTTTTATGACTGGCCTTTTATAAAATGAGTTTCAATTAAATTAAGGGTCTTATGAATTAGTTGGCATCCCCGTGGGATGGCGATGGGTGGAATATTCCGAATATCCTAATTTTTGAAATTAAAATCATTTAAAGATGAAAGCATTCAAAATTATATTTAAAAAATGGTAGATTTGGACTCTGCAATGAATTGCATTACATTTGCATTGCATTGATTATATTCGGCTCAGTTCGCCCCAAAATGGTCACCAAACGCGCTAAATCGCACTCCTTTCAAATTGCAACCTGAAATCAAAGAGAACTGGGTGTGCCAGAGTTGTGAAAAATCTCTGTCATAATTAAAGATAAATTAGGGTTCAATTAATTAAAAAATTCGGATTCAAATGGCATCACAAACTCAAGGAATTCAACAGCTTTTAGCAGCTGAGAAGAAGGCTGCTGAGAAAGTGTCTGAGGCCAGAAAAAGTAAGTTTTATATTTATTTCTAAATTTTAAAAGTTCTAATATTTTATTATTAATAATTAATTATCCAGGGAAGGCCAAGAGATTAAAGCAAGCCAAGGAAGAGGCTCAGCAGGAGATTGAGAAATTTAGGCAGGAAAGGGAGAGTCAATTTAAGGATTTTGAGGCCAAAGTATGTGTTTTTTAAGATTATTTTTGCAAGGTTTTTTCTAAATAATTTTTTTTAGCACATGGGGTCACGGGAGGATGTTGCAGCGAGGATTGATACTGAAACCACTGCCAAGATTGAGTTTATGAAGACCCAAGTGTCTACAAATAAAGAACAAGTAATTATTTGAAAAAGTAATTATATTGGATATTAAATTCCTTGTACTCGCAGGTAATTAACCGACTTTTGGAGATTGTGTGTGACATCAAACCGGAACTTCATCAAAACTTTCGGCCAGTTTAATAGTAATTATTAGCTCATGTTCCATGTATTAAACTATAATTAATATTGTGGTGCAAATGAGGGAAAGAGCCTGCGAATTATGAACAAAAAAAAGTCATACACATTCACTCGTATATAGTCATTCCAAATAATATATCCTTATATCGTCATTAGATTTAGAATTTTAGATTTATTAGGGTGAATTAGAAAAAAATATATTATATGTTTTGTTCGTATCGAATGAATAATATCCTCAACTAGTACAATAATAAACATTCCATTGCAAATTGACTTTTGTTTGATATGATTTTATTGTATATTTAGCCGTCATTCATTGTTGGTACTTTTTATTTGTATATGACGTAATAGTATTGTATTATAACCGGATAAATTTCCGTAGGTATAAATATTAAGCAATCTTTTATTAATGTATATACATATTTAAATAGCTGCAGTTTGTTCTTGAAGCCTTTAAATTTGCTCATATATCTGCGGGGTCATCAAATCCTGAAAGGAATCCCTCTCCCGAATCAATCGAATTTCTTTCCCATCCACAAGTACCTACATATAATACAAATATATATTATATTAAAAAAATTAAAAATTAAATGAATTTGGGACAACCTCCAATGGCCTAGGTCTCATGTTATAGTTGGAAGACATTGTAGATCCATATGCTCCAGTGTCCATTATCGCAATATACTCGGATAGGGGTGTTTGAAGAGGAGCGTTTTTACAAAGGAAATCAGAAGTCTCGCAAACTGGTCCAACTACATCATACGACTCCCACTGGGGAGTCGAGAGATAGAAATTATCATAATTTTAAATTAAAAACTTTGAATACAACTTAACCCACCATTCCACCTATTGTAATCTTTGCTGGATAGATCTGATGATGGGCGTCGTACAAACATGGTCTAATAAGCTCGTTCATTGAGGCATCCACAACTGCAAAGTTTTTCCCAGCTACTTGTTTCTTACCAAGTGTTTTTGAAACAATTATTCCAGCACTGGCCACCTTTTTTTTAATTAGAAAAATGTCATCACCAGAAACCCTCCAGTTAATTACTATTTCTAATATTATATAGAGCTGCAAAGTTCATGCATATAGAATGGCATTTTATGCACATAAATATGCATATAAATATGTCAAAATATGCATATAAATATGCATATAAATCTCAATAATATCTAGTGCTTGGCAGATTTTAATGTATTTTTACTATCAAATTTTGAAATTTTCTAAAAATATTTCATAAATTTTAAATAATTTGTACGAATGTAAAGTTATATTGGACAATTATAGCAATTTGTATGCCTCAAATTTTATTTTTCCGATTTTTTTTCTTAAAATTTTCTAAAAAATGTACGAAAATCTGAATTATTATCGAAAATTTTGCCAAAAAACCCCATTTTTACCGATTTTTCCCTAAATATGCACATAAAAAATGCAAATATGCATGAAATATGCACATAGACCCAAAATATGCATATAATATGCATATAAAATTTCGCCAAATCCACTTATTTTTGGATATCATAAGTTTTCCCAAAGTTTGGGAGAGTTTAAA
>JAAZTK010000193.1:0-26295 GCA_036507255.1 Megalothorax incertus | reverse complement strand
GAAGTTTTTTCAATGGCCTTTTCTTCATTTAAAATATCTTTTTCCAATTTGTTCTTCACTTCATTTTGAAGTTTTTCTTCTTCAAGCAATTTTTCAAGCCGTTTTTCAACTTGGGACAATTTTTCACCTTGCTCCTTTTTCTCTTCCTCCTCCTTCGTCATCAGCGCATCAAAATTTTGGACAACCTCTTCATGGAACATTGAAAAATATTCCTGATTCATCTTCCTCTTGTCGATTGATTTTGTCCGAGTAGTTTCTTTAACCGAACTTTTGCTTTTATCCGATGATTTTTCGTCAGTTTTACCCTTTTCCCCCGATTTATTTTTGGATGTAATTTTCATTTGCTCTTCCGTTTCAACGATCCGTAGGTCATAGCCATCCCAAGTAACTTCGTTTGTCCTTTTGACAAGTTCTAGACGCCCTCTGCCGGATTTCCATTTGTCCCACCACCTGCAAAATTACATTTTAATTTAATGTTTTTTTAAATAAAATTATTATTTGAGTTCGAATAATTTGTGAAAATATCCCAATTTGAAAACGGCCATAAAATCGGTAAATTGTGCATAAAATTTGAAAAAAAATGTTCTCACTTACCATACGCTTTTGGTAGCCCATCCATAATGAGAACCATCCCTTCCACCAGCGCCACCTATTGACAAATTATGTAAATTTTTAATTTTAACAAATTAATTAAATTAAGAACCTTCTCCGCCTGTTCCGTTGTCACCCTTGATGCCACCTTCGCCTACGAGACTCTCAAAATTTCCAGCTTTTTTATCCAGGTACGTGGTCAATTGATCTCCTTGCAATATGGATATTTCTCCAGCCTTTCCACCATTCCCACCCAAACCACCAATCCCTGCAGCTCCTCCATTCTCACCAGCTTTTCCCTTTGACCCTGAACATTTATCATTAAAATATATGAATTTACCTACTTATGATTAATCAATATGTAGTACCTTTTACGATTTTTCCAAGGGTGGTGAGCACGGAAGGTTGAGGAAATGCATCAGCATCTATTCCATCATCCCCATCTTTTCCAATTGAGCCATCGCCACCTAATAAAATAAATTAGGATTAGGAATTTAAACAAATTCTTTGCAAATATCCTACCATCTTGGCCATTGCCGCCAGCGCCACCATTTGCTCGTATTATCAAATGTTCCATCCCATGAATCTCATTAGCCATTATGAAAATATTCCCAGCAGATTCTCCATTCTCACCCTCATTCCCATTTTTCCCATTAGTTCCTAAAAAAATAGAATTTATCATTAAATTTATGTAATAATTTTCAAATATAGTACCTTTAGCAGATGGCGTTGGTGGTTTTGTTCCCCCATCCTTTCCATTTTGACCCGAAGTATCAATAATGATTTCTCCATCTTCAACAAAAATCTCCTTTGCAAGAATCGCAAGGTTTGTCCCTGACACTGGATTAATTGAATCATCCAAAAATAAATTTGCAGAGCATTTGATCTTGATCTCCTCAATCCCCTTCAAGTCAATATCCCCGAGTTGAAGGATTTTATTTATATCCTCAGAGAAGATATTATGCCCGGAAATTTCAAGCGTGCTTGACCTTGGGTCAACCACCCATTGAGGTGTCTCGTGAATCTTTTCAAAAATCTCCAATACATTCCCAGTCTCTTTTTCATCATTCTGCCGAGCAATTGACCTCAGGAAGATCCTCTCCTCCAGGGGCTTTAGATCGTATGCTTGAAATATACTTGCAAATATTCCTTCCAAACTTAGCATATTTCTCTCAAACCTATCCTTTAGTTCCTCCAGGAGTTCGTAATTTGGCGCCAGTTCCATTATTTCCATTTGTGTCTCCGTCCATTCCTTTTGCCTGGAAAGAACAAGCACCTTCCGGATTTTATCAATGAACAGACGCCTCGTCGCAGCCTTTAGATCCGCCATATTTTTCCTTTCTCGCGCTTTTTCCAAATTAATGCGTTGTAACGTGGAAAAAAGTTCGCTCTTTTTCCCCGTGAGTTCGTCCAGATTCTCTTGCATCGCTTTCCTTTTATTGACCAATTGTTTGGAGAGATCGGAGCAGGATTTAGCCGTCCTTTCAAACTCTTCTTTTTGTTCCAGAAAAAACACCTGGAGAGCATTTCGAATCGCCAGTACAACTTTCCTTTTGAGAGAGAATAGGAAATAATTCCGAAGTGAATCATCAATGCTCCCCTCCATCCCACATAAATATTTGAGGGGGAACAAGTCAAAGTCTAGGTCAAATATTGGGGGGAATTTAGAGACCCGATCTATCGTCTCAATCTGCCCATGAATGTGTTTCTCGCCCTTGGAAAGTGCCTGCATATTCCTCCGGTTCCCTTCATAAGTGGATTTTGCCCAAATCTTGAAATATTCCGAAAAAAGATTAAATTCATCGAGGGATTCCAGATAATGATCACCCAGCTCCTGGACATTCAAATAGAGAGATTTTGTGGGCAGAATCAAATTAAAATTCATCTTTTCTTCGCCTTTGTTGAATCTTAGGATCAAATTTAGTGCATTGTCGCTATTTTGTCTATTTTCAGACACTTCCTTCAAGTTGAATAATTGTCCGCCAGGGGTAAAAATGGCAATGGAAATTGATCCCAAATTTTTGAAATATTCTAGGAATATTCTCATGAGAATTGACACATTTTTTGAGAATTTGGAGAGCCCTTCGGTTGTGTCAATCTCTCTAAAAAGGATTACTAAATTAAGATTTTGCATTTTTACAAGTAGAATTTTTAGAAAAGCTTACTTTGAAAGGTGCTGAAACGAGTCTTGAGATGTGAGCTTATGGAATTCGCTTAAAAAGTCAAATACAAGCTCATTTGTAAGATTTTGTGTGAGGATTTTGAAATCCGTAAAATGCTGGAGAACTTGATTCGACCGGAAGTTGAGGTTGACGCCAAAATTGTACTCGTGGTTAATTGATTGCAGGGTTAACAGTCCCAGGGAATCCAGGTATGTCTCGGAATGGACATCCTCAAACACCGAAAAATCCCTTCTGGCCAATTCCAGGTCATTCGAATGGAATTCCTCCAATATCGCATCTTTTCCATCTGACGCAGCTTCCATGATAGATTTTTAGACTTAGGAAGTGATCGTTGCCTTTTAATAAAAAAAATATTTGAGTTAAAGGCTTTTAAAGATTTGAAATTTCCTAATATTAAGTATATGCAAGGGGTTGATTTTGGATTCGAGAAAATAAGTTTAAGACCAAAAATTTGAGTTTATCCCACAAATTTTTTATACTGATAGCTTTTTTAGTTTAGTTTAATGGAATGCAGCCTTTAAATTGTCAGCTAAAAAATGCTAAATGTATCATATTCATTTAAGGTATCAAGTTTTAAGTGACAGGGCAATCAAATCTAAAATCATACCATGATCATATTTCAAATAGAAAAGGTTGGCATTTTATCAAGAATTGTTTTTCTTTGCTATCAATACAATATTTATATATCGGATGGAATTGGATACAAAATTACAAATACATGTGTCAAATTCATTTCAAGATAAAAAGAGTAAAAGACTCTCACGACTTATCATCCAACTTGTGTGCAGTTTCTGAGAATTTGCGATAAATTCTTACTATCTGTTAAATAATTAAATTTGATACCCTCATTTTGCACAAATGCTGATTGGCAATTTCCTTTTTCAATTTAGATTAATATATTTACATACAAAAGTACTGATATTGTACAAACTAAATAGCATACTTGAATTTTAGAAGCTTTCAATTGCAAATATATGTATCTAATGTGCAGAATATCCATTTTGGCTATTTTATATTGATGGAATTTTTAAGAATTCCACAAAATCTCTCAAGTTAAATGACCCCTTAGAGGTCCTGGACTTTTGGAAATGTGATGTAGGAGAAGGCTTAATAAAGAAATTACATAATTACAGATAATTCTTATCAACTTTTTAAAAAATTGCAAATTATTTCATTCCTTCCTCGCAGTTAAGCATAGCTACCTAAGAATAGAAACTTATAAATCGAGATGAGTGTAATCTGAGCCCAAGTCAGTCATGCATAGTAGAGAATTAGATAAATACCATTATACTTAGTACGTTTGATGCATTGAAATCAAGCCACTGCTATATTTTGCTACATTTACTTTTGCTATATCAAAATATAGCACTGGCTTGATTTTAAATCGCCAAACGTATTAGAAATTCAAATATCCTTGACCAAAGTCTAACCCATCATTACTCATAGTGCTACTCATAGTGCATAAGGTTGTAAGATATGCGAATCATTCCAGTTCCACAAGGCTAGTTATATTGTAGTAGACACAACTTAGGATTAATGCAAATCAGTTAACTATTACAACCAGACTTTCAAGTGCGAATCTTCAAACTCCACACCCAAATGGAGACATGTAAGTTTTACACATATAATAATACGATATACCTAATTGAGTATATTAGATTCATAAATATAAATATGTAGGTGTATCTAACTGATTAGTACAATACCTACAATAAATAAATATTGATTTGGGGGGCTTAATCCGGTAGAAATTCTTAAAAAAAATTTATTCGGGGAATGCACACGATATGATATATGATATGTATGCCGGTTATTGAAAATATTGAAATGGAAATATTTACCGTAATCCTATTTTGATCACAAACCCCTCAATCCTCCAAATTTCTCACATGAATTTTAATTTTTCAAAACAATTTTTTGAAAACCTTAAAAGGTTTGTGGTAGAATTCACTTTGAAAGGAATTAAATGTTTAGAGTAAATATAAATTATTGAGAAAAACTAAATTTATTCCTGGGAATTGTTGTCGTATTCTTCATACCCATATACAGTGTTTGTGTATGGTACAAATATTTGCATTTAATGGCTATAAATCTCAGGCTTTTATCAGCCACAAGTGTCCAGTGACAGCCAAGTGGGTTCGAACTCGGCTAGTCTTTCCTTGGCCTTGAACGAATGAAACCAGATTTGCGATCGAGTGTTGTTGGATTTATCCTATTTTTAATTACTAGGATTTAGGACTTTGGATTAGTAATATTAACGCATATAATAAAATCTCATTTAATGTCATTTAAAATTTAGATTTTAGATTTATTATGATTAATTTGAGAAAGTGATAGTTGGAAGAAATGGAAATATTTATATTTAATAATAATTTAATTATGTAATTTAATTTAGCGGATAAAAAAGAGGATAAATCCGGAAGTGTCGCCTCAGCCCAGGATGTTTCAACTTCATCGAGAATCTCCAGCGAGCAAAATGTCATCCAGGAGACCCAGAGTAATGCGACCAACTCAATTGTTGTCAACCAGCAGGTCCAGTCTGAGATTGACTCGAATGAGGAGTTGAAGGATAATATCAGCCTGTCTTACGGTGAAAAACTTGATGAAATCATTGAGAATTTCGATCCTGAAAAAATGATTAAATCCGTGCAAGGTCAAATATTTAAAAATGTCAAAATATTTATTTTTTAATGTACTAATATTGATATATACGAGTATAGGTTGGAGCTTGGGGAAATTGATTCTTCTCTTTGTATGCATTCTGCTCCTATCCGTTCTGCTTGCTTACATGGACTGGAAACTCATTTCATTTTGTAATTAAATAAACATAATTATTTTAAAGCCATGATATATTAATAATTTCATTATATTTTAGTGTGGAAACACTTGATGGCGTTTATCGACAAATATGGCGATGAAGTCATCAAATTTGGAGGAGAATGTTTGAATTATATCTCAAACACTGCCCCCTTTACTTACTTCCGGAACCAACTGAACCAACTAACAAGTGAATCCTCCGAATTGACAATTGACCCTTCAACAATCACCTCCATCATCTTTGGGGGATACCCTTTCATCTTCACCGTGGTCAAACAATTATTTACCTACTTGAGACAGCAATATAAATCTTAAATCTGTTTAATACCTAATATTGGACAATAAATATTCACTGTATTTTCGCTTTTATTTGCTTTGTTTTTGAATGAGATTTTTTTTTCAAAAAATAGTAAAAAATAGTAAATTTTTTAAATTAGGTACTCATACTATGCATAATATTGAACCTATCGTAAAAATCTATCAAATTGCAAAGAATATCATGATTTTTTTTTTTTTTTTTTAGCTTTTTTTACTCCCGATTTTTGATATATCATATACCCCACTTAGAATTAGAGCAGCGCATAAAATATTTTTATCATTTTCCCCTTGATGAATTTATTGATCTGTTTACCCAAGAGTCTGGTTCCGAAATCTCAATTCCAGGCTTCCAGTCGAGTCTCAAACTCTCTTAGGATTAGTCTTCTCATCCACAAATTATTTTTATAATCCCGAGATTTTTAATGGAGCTACAAATAAATCCAATCCCACCAACTTTAAATATTCCTAACCAAAATCAAATTCCTCGTACATCTTCCGCACAGAAACAAGCCATTTTTATCGGCTATTTGGAACTGGTAACGTTAATCTCTTTAATACCAATTTAAAAAATTAAACCTGAAAAACATTGAATTTTTTAAGATTTTAGTAATTATTCTGACGGCCGTTGAAGTCTTCATATTATTGACTCAACCCGTGGATGAGGTTCCGTATACTCGTGGCACGAAAAACAACAATACCTACTACATTGCTCTGTTAATTTTGCTAATTATTTTATCCTGTAAGAAATCCAATTTAAAATAATTTGAATTTAAATCTTCAAAATTATTTTTTAATATCTTCAAAAGTGTACGTACTTTTCAACCTATATCTCATCAAAATGCTACTCGACGCCGCCAAAAAGGTGACATTTTTAATTTTTAACTACTTAAAATGATTTTTTTAAAAACCCCCAGAGGAATTTGCGAAAAATCAATCGGTGGCTTGCGATCCATATTCTATTTGCCTCAGTTGTCTTTGTCTTTGCCATCCCCTCAATGCTTGATGACCTCACTGACCTCAAAAACATCATATTCCTCAGTAATTTCATTTATGCCTGGATTGCCTTTGGAATTGTCCTGAAATTCAGGTCAGAATTAAAAGCGGAGGAACATAATCTACATGTATACTTAAGGGGATCTCCAATGCTCCTTTGATTTTATAAATTAATTCAACCATATATTTCGGTATTATAAATGCCCATCTATTTTATAAAGCTTAAGTACGAGTATATCAAACATGAAATTATCAAATTACCTACTATTTTTACTATATCGGGCAACTGCGTACCCCATTAAAATTGTATACAAGAAAAGTCAATTAAACAAATGAGCTGCCTCGTGGAATAGAGGAGCTAATTACTTAATTACATAGGAGGATCTGCTCTGCCAAAAAGCAAGCTCTCTTCAATATGGATTAATCGATAATCCTCAAAGTCTGGCTATATTATACACATTTTGTAATTAATCCATACTCTGATAAATTATCAAGTACGATATATCCCTTGCAGAAAAGACGCCAAGAATAAAATATAAAATTATATGGGATCAAAAAATCATCACAAAAGATCACATTTAAAATTCAATTATTTTTATTTTATTTTATTTTTTATTTTAGTTTTATTTCAATATATTTAACATGTGTAATACCAGAGTCCATCGAAACCAGAAGTACTATAGTTTTATTAACTAAATATGGTAATACTAATTCCAAATTAGGGCCGGATTTAAACCTGAATGAATTGTAGATCACTTTCTTGGCCATACCGATCAATCGAACTAATCCCAAATTTCCCATTGGGCAAATCGAGCTCAGAATTTCCAAATAAAACCTGTTCCAATACCAATTCTTTGCCCTCGAGCCGATAGATGGCTGTTTTGTGTACTGGATTATTGACCATCACATATCCAACACCTCTTTCAATATTTATAATTGGTTTGTTAGGTTTAATTGCTCTCGCAGCTCGTGCCAGCCAGGGGAATTCAGGTTGAATTGCTTTAAATTGATTCAGAGATTGAAAGATGTCTTTAGCACCATCATAATCATCTCGGATATATTTTGCAGAGAATAGGACATGACCCCAGGCTCCTCTTTCTCGATTCACATCCTCCCTCATTATCCTATATTGTTCGATAATCTCTTCCCAAGGCCATCCCAATGTAGGAACCCTATAAAGTGCGACACCTGGATATACATGCCTATCCAGGGTATTGGCATCAAGCCACCAATCCAAAAGGTCAGGAAAGCTCTGATTTGTAGCATTAATTTGCCAATAAAGTTGAGGTTGAAGGACATCTATCCAACCTTCTTGAAGCCATAATTTTGGGTCAGCATATAGGCTCTCATACTGATCAAAGCAGCAAATGTGATCTGGCATCCCTTCCGGATGTCCAGGTCGGTATAGTCCAAACGGGGAGATTGTCCATTTAGCCCAAGGTTTAATCTCCCTAATCCCTTCATTTAGACGCTTCACCAGCCGATTTACATTATCTCTTCGCCAATCTGGTCGGCTCATATTCCCACCTGAATTTACATAATCATTCCATGGGCCATCATCAGGGAAATCAACGTCCGCCACCGGATATGGATAGAAATAGTCATCCTATCAAAAAAAATTGTTTTATGAACTATTTTTGATATGAGAATGATACCATATGAAGTCCATCAAGGTCATATCGGTTAAAAATGTCCATACAAACTTCATAGGTGAAGTTGGAGACGACCTCGCAACCTGGGTCCATCCAAAGATGATTTCCATAAGCATATGCACACTGTGGCCATCTACGGGCCATATGATTTGGTGCAAATCCATTGGAATTTGGCGCCATATTTGCTCGATATGGATTAAACCAAGCGTGTACTTCCATTCCACGCGCATGCGCGTAATCAATTGTAAATTGAAGTGGATCCCACAGGGGATCTGGCGCTAGACCTTGAGTTCCAGTTAAATATACGCTCCAGGGTTCTAGGTCTGATGGATAGAGGGCATCTCCGTGTGGCCGTACTTGGAAGTATAAAGTGTTGATGTTGACTTCATGAAGTGCCTCTAGAAGCTCGAGAAGTTGAGCTTGATGCAGACTGACATTTAAGCTCTTTTGAACAGGCCAATCAATGTTTGTAACTGATGCAATCCAAGCTCCACGGACTTCTCTCCCGGGTAGATTTACTAAGAATTTTTTTGACGTATTGCAATTTTTTTAAGCATTCCAAAATGATAAATCTTACCATCAAAACAACAAGTGTGATCCCCTGGGAATGATGGACAAAGACCACCTTGGGTGACGCCATTACACGAGCTTTCCGGAATGCAAGATCCAATCAGTCCCAGATTGGAATCTGGCGTGTTGTAGCAGGGATCATGTTCTTGGGCGTAAGTCACACCAAGGATTACCACCAGCAAGGTCAAATATTGAAACATTTTTGCTGACTGGTGTTTTTAAAAATTTAATGCTTATTCTGAAGTTTTTTCCTTAAGTGGTTTGGACTACTTGAAGGGAATGAGAACAACACTTGAAATTAAATTGATAAACATTTTAAACTAGCATTTAAAAAATGACATTTCTTATCTCTTTATATTACATAATCATTCATCTCTTTTCAATTGCGAATGTGTAGGATATTTGTATTTAATTTGAATCAAAATTCACATATTGTAAAAATGAAATTGGCTTTGACTTTCTTAGCATCTGTGATTCTTGTAATTCAAGGTGTGTAATATAAATATTTAAATATGAACTATGAGTTAAATAAATGCATTTATTAATTATTTAGGCAAGCCACAGCATAGGATTGTAGGCGGCGAAGACACCTTTCAAGGAGAAGTTCCATTCCAAGCTCAAATCCTCGTAGATGGCCAGCATCTTTGTGGTGGAATAATTGTAGCTCGAGAATGGATCCTCACAGGTAAAGAATTCACATGCATTTAATCAATAAATAAAATATTAATTACTGTTAGCTGCTCAATGTGCACAATTTCCCATGAGCCAGATGACGGTGGTGGTTGGACAGCATTCGCTATCTTCAATTGATGAAGCTGAGGAGACTTTTGGCATAGTTGAAATGGTGGTTCATCCTGATTATGTCTCATCTTCATTCGAGCATGATATCGCACTCATCAAGATTGATTGCAGGATTTGGATGGACGGGACCCTAGTTCATCCGACAATCCTTCCGCCAAGCTCTGATCATACCCCACCTACTGGATGTAAATAAAATGCATTTTTAATGAATTTTTATTTTTTAATAAAAATCAGCCGATTTTAATTAAATTTTGGTATAGCGGAAGCGATTGTATATGGCTGGGGAGTGACGGTAGAGGGCGGTAGCGAATATTCTGATGTTCTTCAAAAGGTGGCAGTAGGGGTCGTCGCGGATGAAGACTGCCGATCTATTTTTGGGGATCAATTCGCGGATACCATGATTTGTGCTGGCGTTGCTGAAGGCGGAAAGGTTGCAAAATATTGATTTCACAAGAATTAATGCTTATTTTAAAAAATTAGGATTCCTGTATGGGTGACAGCGGAGGACCAATGATATGTACTGATGCCGAGAAGCCATACCTTTGCGGAATAACTTCATGGGGTAATTTCAAGGATTGATTTTAAAATTTTTCAGCAATTAAATTTATTTTGGACACAGGATCTGGATGTGGCCGGCCTGGAATTCCAGGGGGTACGCCAATCATTTGGGAATTTCTAGGAATTCCTATTTAATTTTATATTTTGTAGTTTACACCGAAGTCGCCCATTATGCGGATTGGATCCGTGATGTTGTGGATGGAACTCCAGAAAAATGTCAAAATATTCCTGTGCCTTCCCTGACTGCTGATGAATACATTCCTAAAGGAAATGTCATCACAATCGAGGATCGATTCCGAGTTTATGAAGGTGCCGATAAGACTTGGGATAGCCTCCTCATCCTAGTACATGATATCTACGGTTGGGATACCACAACAAATCATATGCAATTCGCGGATAAGATGAATGATGCTGGATTTCTGATTGCATTCCCCGATTATTATTATAATCAAACTCTGGGGAAATTCCCAAGAATTCACGAGTATTAAAAAAATGAATTTTTGAATTTTTTTATAAGTTTTTTAAATAATTTTCAGCCAAAACTGGCTTGAAGCCAATAAAGATTTGGTGGAAAGGGAATTTAGATGGGAGGATAATGTTCGTGAGGATACTGTGGCTCTGATTGAATATTACAAAGGTCAGGGGGTGTCCAAATTTGGTATATTTGGATTTTGCTGGGGAGGAAAGATTTCCCTGCAAGCTTCCGCTGATTTGGGACGTGATATAATCGCAGCTGGACAAGTTCATCCTTCTCGAGTATGATTATAATTTAGTAATATTTGAAATAGACTATGAGAATGCGCCATCTAGGTTGAAGCAGGGGATGAGGAACTGGCAATGACGCCAAATATTCTACTTCCTGCCTCAAACGATGCTCAAATGGTGGATTTTTATTGATTTTGAAGATTGCAATTTTATTTACTTTGTATATTTATTTGCAGGAAGATTATTGCGAGAGGATCAAAGAAAGAATTGGAATTGATGCATGCTTCCATCAAAGGGTAATTTTAAAAAAAATAAATGCTCAAAAAAATTCTAATATCATTTAATATTGCAGTTTGATGACGTGAATCACGGATTCGCAGGGACCTCTGGGAACTGGGCTGATGAAACCATTAGGTCAAGGGCTGAAGAGGTCATCCATATCTTGGCCACCAGATTCTGTCAATATATGTAAATTTCATATAGTAATAATGCTAATGATGAATAAATGATAAATGATAATAAAAATATTAAATGAAATATTCGAATACCAATTTAATTGTCAATATATAATAAATTAAGTCAATACATTCGTGTAAAATCCTAACCTCTTCAAAATGCATTTGCAGATATGAATCCAGGCTAATTTAGAATCCTTTGTCACATTTTTCATTAATCAATTATTTAATAATGTAATTTCCATCTTGTTTTGTGATAAAGAATTTAATTATTATAATTGTTGGGAAAGCCTATTAATTTCGGGTGCAAAGTGGTGATTCTTATCAGCTTATACAATCCAATTTGAATTTCCAAATAATACAAGTGCTTATAAATACCAGGGGTTGGGCAAAATACTCAAGTTCCAAATTAAAATACAAAATACTTTTTCCCTTTTCCAAAAATACAAAATAGAAAATACAAAATACTTTTGAAAATTTTCGTTTAAAAAAAAATAAAAAAATTTCAAAATTTCGAATTTTTTTTTAAATTTTCAAAATTTTGAAAAATTTTTCGGAGGTCAAATTCAAACTCAGGAGGTCAAAAACCCCATGGGACCGATTTTAAGCTCATTTGGACAATTTTGAAAATTTGACCCCCCCCCCGGGGGTCACCGACGGGTGACCGAGTTTCAGCTCATATAAGCCTATAGGGAGCGAGATATGTAGCATTAGCTCCTCCCACTTTTTTGCCCATAACCCCGTCCCCTTTGACCCTTGACCCTCCATCTTAGAACTTAGCCTGGGCCTTGCCCCAATACACCTCCGGCCCACGAAAGAACACTTCTGAATTGAGCTAAGCTGGAATTTATTTGTACTTTACTCCCTAAAGACCAAAAAACCACATGTTCCCATTTGATTTACACGTAAAGTTCACCTGCAAAATTGACCCCGAATTGCCCTGAATTGATCATAAACTTTTATACAATTAATTGCACTATATTTAGCTGAAAGGTTTTGATTAAAAAAACCTGCTAATTGGTGCTATTGGAGGAGTTTAAGAATTAAGAATTAGTTAGGTAGGGGATTTGTGTACAGATGAGGGAGCCTGAGGACCCCCTATCCGCGATATAGGGCCGCCGCTGAGAAATAAGGGCTAAATGAGATCCTAACTTGAAATTTGAATAGGAATTCCTGCTTGGCTCAGGTACCTTTAAGCCTTTAAGGTCCCATTCACGAACCCAAAAAGTAGGTCCTCATAGCTTAAGGAAATTCCAAATTTCGAACAAAACTTTTAGCTCATCAAATATTTTTTTTAAAGGTAACGATCACTGCAAGTAGCATGGAAGCTGCTTCAGATGGACAAGATGTGATATTGGAGAAGTTCCACTCGAATGACCTGGAATTAGCCAGATGGGATTTTTCCGTGTTTGAGGATGTGCATTCCGAGACATACCTGGATTCTTTGGCACTTTTAACCCTGCAAACAATTAACAATAAGTATAATTTTGGTGTCGACCTCAACTTCCGGTCAAATCAAGTTCTCCAGCATTTCACAGATTTTAAAATCCTCACCCAAAATCTTCCAAATGAGCTTGTATTGGACTTCCTAAGCGAATTCCACAAGCTAAGCTTTCAAGATTCGTTTCAAAACCTTTCAAAGTAAGTTAATTTTTGAAAAATTTAATTTAATCTCAAATTATATCAAACAATATATGTCAAAAAGAATAATGTGCAAATATGAATCAAAATATACCAATTTTTACCCGTAAAAAGCTAAAATTGTATGTTTTTTAAATTCTTAACTTGTAAACTTTCTAATAATAATTTCTTTCCATTTCAGAGAAATTGACACCCTAGAAGGTCTCTCCAAATTCTCAGAAAATGTATCAATTCTCATGAAAATATTCCTGGAATATTTCAAAAATTTGGGATTAATTTCAATTGCCATTTTCACCCCTGGCGGACAATTATTCAACTTGAAGGAAGTGGCTGAAAATAGCCAAAATAGCGACAATGCCTTAAATTTGACCCTAAGGTTCAACAAAGCGGAGGAAAAAATGAATTTCAATTTAATTCTGCCAACAACGTCTCTATATTTGAATGTCCAGGAGTTGGGTGACCATTACTTGGAATCCTTTGATGAATTCAATCTTCTTTCGGGATATTTTCAAGATTTGGGCAAAATCCACTTATGAAGGGAACCGGAGGAATATGCAGGCACTTTCCAAGGGCGAGAAACACATTCATGGGCAGATTGAGACGATAGATCGCGTCTCTAAATTCCCCCCAATATTTGACCTAGACTTTGACCTATTCCCCCTCAAATATTTATGCAGGATGGAGGGGACCATTGATGATTCTCTTCGGAAGTATTTATTATTCTCTCTAAAGAGGAAAATTGTATTGGCAATCAGAAATGCTCTCCAAGTGTTTTTTCTGGAACAAAAAGAAGAGTTTGAAAGAACGGTTAAATCCTGCTCCGATCTTTCCAAACAATTGGCCAATAAAAGGAAAGCAATGCAAGAAAATTTGGGCGAACTCGTTGGGAAAAAGAGCGAACTTTTTTCCACGTTACAACGCATTAATTTGGAAAAAGCGCTGGAAAGAAAAAATATGGCGGATCTAAAGGCTGTGACGAGGCGTCTGTTCATTGATCAAATCAGGAAGGTGCTTGTGCTCTCCAGGCAAAAGGAATGGACAGAGACACAAATGGAGATAATGGGCTTGGCGCCAAATTATGAACTGCTGGAGGAACTAAAGGATAGATTTGAGAGAAATATGTTAACTTTGGAAGGAATATTCGACAGTATATTTCGAGCCTATGATCTGAAGCCTTTGGAGGAGAGGATCTTTCTGAAGTCCATTGCTCGACAGAATGATGCAAAGGAGACTGAGAATGTATTAGAGATTTTTGAAAAGATCCACGAGACACCCATTTGGGAGGTCGATCCAAGGTCAAACGCGCTGGAAATTTCCGGGCATAATATCTTTTCTGAAGATATAAATAAAATCCTTCAACTCGGTGATATTGACTTGAAGGGGATTGAGGAGATCAAGATCAAATGCTCTGCAAATTTATTTTTGGATGATTCAATTAATCCAGTTTCAGGGACAAACCTTGCGATTCTTGCAAAGGAGATTTTTGTTGAAGATGGAGAAATCATTATCGATACTTCTGGCCAAAATGGAAAGGATGGGGGTAAAAAGCCACCAACGCCATCTGCTAAAGGTATACTTGTTTATGAAGATAATTGCTAAAATTTAATGATAATTTCTAATCTTTTTAGGAACTAATGGGAAAAATGGGAATGAGGGTGAGAATGGAGAATCTGCTGGGAATATATTCATAATGGCTAATGAGATCCATGGGATAGAACATTTGATAATACGAGCAAACGGTGGCGCTGGAGGCGACGGCCAAGATGGTATTAGGATATTATTTAAACGGAAATTGTTTCAATTTCTAATATAATATTTACAAAGGTGGTGATGGCTCAATTGGAAAATATGGGGATGATGGAATAGATGCTGATGCATTTCCTCAGCCTTCCGTGACCACCATCCTCGGAAAAATCGTAAAAGGTACATATTGATTAATCTTAAGTAGGTAAATTTAATGTATATATTTTAATAAAAAATGTTCAGGAACAAAGGGGAAAACTGGTGAGAATGGAGGTGCTGCAGGGATTGGTGGACTGGGTGGGAATGGTGGAAAAGCGGGTGAAATTTCAATATTAAAAGGAGATCAATTGACCACGTACCTGGACAAAAAAGTTGGCAATTTTGAGAGTCTGGCGGGCGAAGGTGGCATCAAGGGTGACAACGGAACAGGCGGAGAAGGTTCTTAATTTAATTGTTTTGTTAAAATTGAAAAATTTACATAATTTGTCAATAGGTGGCACTGGTGGAAGGGATGGTTCTCATTATGGATGGGCTTCCAAAAGCGTTTGGTAAGAAAAGAATTTTTTTCAAATTTTATGCACAACTTGGCGATTTTATAGCCCTATTTAAAATTTAGATATTTGCAAAATTATTCAATCTCAAATAATAAAATTATTTTGAAAAAAATTGAATTAAAATGCATTTTTTTCAGGTGGTATGACGAATGGAAGTCCGCCAGAGGTCGCCTTGAACTAGTGTCAATGACAAACACTGTTACTTGGGATGGTTATGATCTAAGAATCGTTGAAACGGAAGAACAAATGAAAATTACATCTAAAAATAAATCTGGAGAAAAGGGTAAAACTGACGAAAAATCCTCGGATAGAAACAGAAGCTCGGTTAATGAAACTACTCGGACAAAATCAATCGACAAGAGGAAGATGAATCAGGAATATTTTTCAATGTTTCAGGAAGAAGTTGTCCAAAATTTTGATGCGCTGATGACGAAGGAGGAGGAAGAGAAAAAGGAGCAAGGTGAAAAATTGTCCCAAGTGGAAAAACGGCTTGAAAAATTGCTTGAAGAAGAAAAACTTCAAAATGAAGTGAAGAACAAATTGGAAAAAGATATTTTAAATGAAGAAAAGGCCATTGAAAAAACTTCGGAGGAAATTGATGAGTTGGACAAAAAGGCTCAAGAAGCATCAGAATTGGCGGAGGAATCACTAAATTTAAAAATGGCGTCAGAAAACCTTTTCCAAGCTGCGATGACATCAATCAACGCCCAGGAAGAAGCTCAGAGAAATACTACTTCAGAGTATCAAACAATGCCTCATTCAAACAGCGTCTCAAACCCATTGTTCCAGGCCAAAGAAGTGGAATATCCAGTTGGGGGTAATGAAGAGTATGAAATGATTTCTGTGAAATTAAACGAAACCTGGAAATTCTGTCACGAACTTCTTGCGTCACAAAATTTGATGCCATCGCTAAAACTTTCAATGGAAATTTGCCTTCAAAAAATCTTGGTGGAATTTGGCGATATTCCTTCGGGTTATAGAATCACAATTAAGCAAATCACGGATGTTGGGAATTCTAAGACCATGGGTCAGCCATTGGGATACGCCTTTGATGAATATATGGCGGAAAAGTTTCCAGAAGATTTCATTAGCATTCATCGGTCCAAATTCAAGGATTCGGATTTTAAAAATTTCCAAAATTTCATCCAATTCGAACAAAAGGTTCAAAGGAATTTAATTCATAATTTCAATGCATTGCGTAATGCAGAATTGAATAAAAAGCAATTAATTTTGTTCGAAGAATTCCTCGAGGGTAATCCAAATATTCCTGAAGAGATTTTGAAGATTTTTCAGAATATTTTTGAGAATGCTGTGGTCAATTTCATTGTGGATGAAATTATCAACGAAAAACTTGATGATGGCTCTAATGAAAAATCATCAAGATTTCAGAAATTAAAAAAAGGGGCCAAAAAATGGAAGAGTAAAGCAAAAGAGACACTTTTAAAGCCACTGATGAACGAAGATGGTTTTGAAGTTATTGAATCCAATATGGAAGATCAAATCATTCATATAAAAGAAGTTGCTTCAAGCTTTTTGGGGCTATTCCAAACTTTGGCATCAGAGAGTAGGGGGATCAAGAAGTTGTGGATTTTGAAGGATTGTTTTGAAAACTTCATGAAGCAGGCCAAGAAATTCGAGATATTTCAATATTCAAGCGAAGGATTCAAAAAAGATGTCATCCTCTCAATCATTCCAGAACGAAGAATTGAGGATGTTATAAATCTCCCCAAAGCCAAGTACTTGCAAAGAAATGTGCGTGGATATTATAATTTTCTGATGGAACATATGGATCCAAATGCAAACAATTTGACTCATATGGTGCTAAATCATCCTGCATCCGAGATAGCAATGGATGAAATATATCAAAGAAAATTCCAAAATGGGTTAATTCAAGAAATTAAAATGATTGAATCCGACTTCTCATCATCCGAAATTGAAGGATATTGCAACAAATTAGAGGAGATTTTGGAATCAAAATTATTCAAAATTATTTACGAAAAAAAGGTGAGGATTTACAGAGAATTTTGCGACAAATTGCGGGATCGAAACACTGTCGCAGTTGATATTTCTAAATTTTTCCAAGAAAAAGTCATTGATGTTGGATTTGAGGTTTTGGAAGGGATTTGCGATGATTTCTCTATGCACATTGAAAGAAGACTAACACTGAAAAATTTTACAAATATTCTGAAAGCTTTGTCTAAACATAAGGATCAGATTTTGAGTAAAAAGACAAATCTTGGCTCAATTGCGTTCATGGTGAATCAAGCGGAGGTCCTTGATGGGGCTACGCTTCAGGATTTGAAAATGTTTTATTTTGCTTTCAAAGAAATCAGGGAAAAAAATTTGGAAGCTTGTTTCAAATCGATGCTCAAATCTTACATTCAAAAGAGGATTGATGAAATTTCGGACAAGTATAACTTTGAGAGATATCAGAAGATGTTTAATGAAGTTTTGGAAAGGATTTTAATTAAAATCGAGAATGATTCACAGGCGTCCATGTCAAAATCCCTGATAAATCATGCGGATATGAGGAAATATTTTTTGGCACTTTTTCACCGAATTGAAGCAAGATTTATCTTTGAAGGTCGTGTTCAAGAAATCCCGGATTTGGTGGAAGAAATGAAGTCGAAGGAAAAGGAAATTGTCGATTCCACGCTTAATTTGCTTAAAGCTTTAAATTTACTGATGCTAGAGAAGCTTGAGCCGAAGAATGAAGCATTGAGTAAATTCAATGGAATATTTGGAAAGGATGCTGAAGATATGAAAATGGCCCTTGAAAATGAAGTCAATTTCACAAAATTTCTTGAAGAAATTATTGAAAAAATTTCTTCATCTGACTTCAAAATATAGGGACTCAACAAAGTCTCCTTCAGTCCTCCTACGCCTCTTCGGATTGATAGATTCGAGGGGAGTCGAATGCGTAGGGCCTTGCTCCCCTTGGATTGAACTAATCTCGACCCAGCCAAGGTCAAGGTCTTCAGTCTGCGTTCCACGCCTTTTTGGAGCTCCTACAATCTCCACTTGAGTCTGTACAGAGATCATTGGGGTGATTTTGGCCTCTGTTTGAGTTTCAGAATCGAATTGAGGTTTTTTAGGGGCGTTTTTGAGGGCGTAGTACTCTGCAAGGAGACCCTTGTTGCATTCTAGCTTGTACTCTAGATCTCCAACCTGTGAAATATTAAAAAAAACATTAAGAATACACTTCCAAATGAGTTTTAATTGGGTGTACCTGGACATTTTTGAGATGTAGCTTCTCCTCCGTGGTCTGTAGCTCTTGGGTAAGGTGGGCCACACGTGCTTTGAGCTGTGAAAGCGTTTCTGCATTCAATTTTGAGTTTGCTTTGAATCGGAGGGTTTCAAGCGAGGATTCCAGCTCTGCAATCTTGCCAGATTGAGACTGGAGTTTGCTCAGGTGGAGCCCACGTTCAGATTCCAGCTCCTATATACCCAAATTCAATAGTATTTTAATGCCAATACCTTGAATTTGCATGTTATTTTGAATTCTACCTCTGTACGCTTCCTTGAGGCGTGTAGCTTGAGCTCAGTGTCCCTCAGCCTCTTCATGAGGACATCCTCGAAGCGGACCATGGACTCAAAATGAGCGTCAAGCCTCCGCAGGCTCTCAGAAACAATAAATCCAAGCTCACGATCCTCTTCCAGGCTCTCACGACGCAGAGCAGATACTTCCCTGCAATTTAAACCACCAAATTAGACTTAAAACATTCAAAAATAAAGCTAGAATTGAGTTTTTGAATAAATCTTGGTTTAAAGCCTGGGGAAAAGCATTTAAAACGTTTAAGGGCGTACCTTACAGAGATGTCTTCAGTGGAAATGGCAGAAATAGTCCCAGAACACGAGGAATTTGGCCTGGCCACCCAATCAAAGCCTTCCATCTCTTTTAGTTTCATCTCCAGCCTTTTATGCATATCTTTTATCTATATTTCAATACAAGTACAATAGTTATAACTTATAATGGAATAGATTAGATTTTAAATAGGTTATATGATATGATATCGTAGTTTGATAAGAAAATAGATTGGGGACTGACATGAGCATTGATTTCTTCCGTGAGGTCAGTCTGTTGGGACTCTTGCGTGATGATACTGGTCTCATGCTCCTCCTCTTTCCTCCCCATCTGGCTCTGGAGCTCCTCGGAAAGGGCTTGGTTTTGACCCTGAAGGGCGACCACATCGGCCGTGGCAGTGTCAATCTGCTCCTCCAAATCTCGAATAATTTCACGCAGCTCGTAAATCTACATTGAAATTCATATAAAAATTTAATAAAGCAATATTAACATGCATTTAAAATTGAAATGGACCTTCTCCACAGCGGATTTAAGCTCCTCCTCATTCTTGTCGCATTTTTTCTCAAGTTCATGCTCTGAAACACAATGAAATATAAATATTTGTCAATATTAACGTATTTTATCCCATTTAAATGCTCATATTTAATATTTTGGGGATTTTGAAACGATTTTAAAGGTTTTAATGATGATTTTAATAAAAATAAATGGAATTACAAGTATTTTAGAGCGATTAATTGAATAAAAAAGGATTTAAATCAAGTTAATATAGCCTACCAAAGTCAGCAGCATCCCTGAGTCTCACAATATTGTCCTCGAGCTCTGCTTTTTGCTGGTAAGTGATCTGACTCAGCCGATCCTTGTCCTTCCTGAGCTCCTCAACCTTTTCCTCAAGCTCCCCAACCACTTTCAGATGCTCCTCACGCTCACACTCGCGGTCATTCGTGAGTTCCTCAAGGTAGCCCTTGTTGGACTCTAATTTCTTCTCAAGATCCGCAATCTGCTCAGGGAAATCCCAAAAGTACATTTAAATGACGTTAAATTGCATTTAATTTCAATTAAAATTAAAATTCAATTTTTAAAGGCTTAAAAAGGATTGTAATTCATTGAAATGATAGATTAAATAAACGTACCTGGAGTTTGAGATCATCCACAGTGGAGTTGTTTGTTGTCTGTTGCTCGGAGGAGGGGTCCTCGTCAATACACTCGAAATTTGTCAATTTAAGATATTCCAGGTTAGTTCGGGTCAAATTGGTCTGAATGATGCCCTCGAAAGAGCCTTCCAGGTCATCTACCATCGTCTGAGAGGATTCTTCGACCGAAGGAAGAGTCTTGTATTGAGTAGAATTAATCCCAGTACCATTTAAGCTACAATTTGGGCAAATTAGCTTGGATTCTTCTTCTTTTTTATGCTCTGCGAGGACTTTTTCAAGGAATAACTCAAGGTTTTGGACCTAATCGCATTTAAGAGTATCATTAATTAATTTCCAATGCATTCTATACTAACAAACCTTATCAGCAAGCTCTCTAGCATCGGATTCTCCCCTTTCCTTCTCAATTAGAGCCGTTTCAAAACGTTCAGTCAGTGTTTGGATCATGGCATCTCTCTCTGCTATCTTTTCAGCCGCCAGCCTCAACTATTTATCACAAATATTAATTTATATGCTCTTTTATAGGCTTAAAAAATTAATAAAAGACTATACTTGAAGGGAAACTGCTTCCAAATTAAGTACTCCATCCTGGATGAACGTATTATCGGACATATTGCCTTCAGGTGACTTGTAGACCCCCTTTCTTCCCTCCAGGTCCAAATAAATTGACTCATTTTGAGCGAGAAAGAGCGAGGAATCGTGTAATATATTCATTTCATTATTATTCTGATGAATTCCATCTTCGTCATTGTTTTTGTCAACTCGTTTCCGAACCGTTACATTCCTCAGGGCTACCTCAGGAGCTAGAGCTGGATTTGGGCCATTTCCAACTGATTTAAATCCTATAACCTCATCCTCAGGAGCAGGTGCAGTGTTTTTACCATCAGATTGAGAAGTTGGCTCGTGCCCAGACCCTTGTTTTTCTCCAAAAAAGTCTGAAATCGATGTATTTGTCTCCTCCAGGTGTAGGGTGAACTCTTTGTCCTTTGGGCCATCCATTTTTAATTAAAACTTTTGTAAAATTGCAATTAAAACATCATATTTGCACTATTTCACACTTCAATCTTGCAATTTAATTAAAGGCACTGATTGCACTTCATGAATACGTGTTAAAATGTTACATTTAAATCATAAGCAGTTCATTCACATAGTTAATTACATGATATTGATTAGGATGTCCAATTTAGGGGATTGAATTTGACCAAGGTCCACGGAGGATTCTTGAAATGATTTAAACCTGAAATTAAATGTAAATAAATTAGGTGAATTACTATTAGATTTTAATGAGGTTACAAAATTACAAGGAGGAATCGAATTTAATAATTTGTGGTAAGTAGAGCCTCAATGGTAAATGCCAATATCGAAGAGCTCTTGACTCTTGAGGAAGCAATTTAAAAAATAAAAAGTGTAGACCTAAAAATAACCTGATTTTTTTACCTGATTTATTTTTCTTTCCTCGGGTGCAGTGGCAAAAAAGGGTTAATGGATTTTGACGATGGAGGAGGAGGTGGTGGTGGTGGTGAGGGTCCTCCTGAACGCACTTTGATCAATTTAATTGAATTGCAATAATAATTATAAATCATTAATTAATTTATTTTATTTTTTCAAGGCCCCTTTTGTTTGCACTTGAATTCAAGTCCAACTGCCTGTTTTTTGAAAACTTTTCCCACCAAATCCAATTCGCCATTTAGATACACACAAAGCATGGACCGTTCCAAAGAATTTGGACCAAAACATTAATCCAATTAATATTAATTAATTATTGATTAATTTAATATGATTTGACCATTATGACCTTGATTATGACCCTTTTGATGGCCTTTAAAATGATTAAAATATTAAATATAGGCCCTGGTATTTGACATTTCCCCTAAAGATTAGTGGACATGAAATTGAATGAGCAGATTTCAATTTGAGATTTTGCAAAATTGATATTTAATTTTATTTGATTTTGAAGTTCTCCGGAGGAATGGCAAAAATGTAAGCTATAAACCTTTGCTAAATAATAAATCTACAATATAATTTTATTTAAGATGCCTTCTGCTGTTCTAACTCTTCTTGGATAATCCAAAAAGAAAGACTATTTATAAAATAGTTTGATATTTTTGAATTTTTTAAAACTTCATGAAGTACCTAACTGAAGTTGTATTGCTAATTACAATAGACGAGTAACAGTGACCTCATATTCGAAGTTCTTATAAGTGAGAAATAGGTTGATGGTTTGTTCAAGGATAATAAGGAGGATAGAAATCCCTGTGGAGAGTTTAATCCTAAAAAAATCATGAACTACAAGTCCATAAGGTCGAAGCGCCACCACCTGGCGTCCAATTAATTCATCATTAATTGTTCTACGCCATCTGGAGGCTAACTCAGAAACAATCTGATTGTAACGCCCAAAGAAGGGGATGCAGACGCTGAATATAGTCAGCCCCAAAATTGAAATAAAAGGGATTACAAAATAATATGGGAAATAAACAGGTTTGCAGAATTTAACGGATGCATAGAGAGTGATGATTGTGACTAGTCCACCCGTAAATAGACACAATGGTAGGATATTCCGCAAGATGTCGCCATTTAGGATGTTAATAAAAATGTGATTGATCCGATAGAGGGCCAGGAATCGATCCATGTCCTCTTTATCCATTGATTTAACCCCTTCGGATCTAAATACGATGTATTTATTAAGAAATATGATATTTTGATACCATATTAGTCTTACGCAATTCGACAAGTCCAAATAAAATTAAAATAAGCCGTGATAAAGGTAAGTGCAAATACAATCAAAAGGAATTGGCAGATGGACATGGCGAGGTAGCCTTCAAAAAGCCCCCAAATAAAAATAAATACCAGATGGGGTCGCGTACTAAAATTGTTAATTATATATCGTGTATCATTCGGATGAACTAGGAATGAAATGAGGGCAAAAAGCCCAACAAATGGTACAAAATAATATATTAATCGAAGGAATGATTCGAAATGCTTGGATTTTGGGTGAGTTTGAAGTCCAAAAAGTCGAGGTAGCTTCTTTTCGTAGGCGCAGTTCGAATTGATGAAGATGCAAATGATGTCCACGTGATTGTGGAAGTAAATGGTGCAAAGGGAGCCAAATCCATAAATGCAGAGGTAGACGAGATCCGTTAGGATGACAGTTGGCGTTGGCTGGGCCGAATAAATATTTCTATATATGCTTTGGACGATGTTTAGGGTATGGAGGACCTTGAGGGCGACACCTAGCGTCCATCCTGCTTGGATGAACTTGCTTGGGATTCTTTCCAACCTGTTTTCCGTGGGATTCCAATGGATTGGGGACGCCAGCAGAGGTATCCCATATTTGATGAGCGAGGTTAGGCTTCTGGCAAGGACTTGGTCAAGGGATGAAGGGTCCCTTTTGAACCGAAGTAGATAAGGGTTGACTTTTTTTAATAGTTTCAAGAGGGTATTAATTTGAGACATTTTTCAAGGATTCCAGGCCTAATTCTGCGGAATGAGCGTCAGCTTATGTAAAGTTAAAAATGGAAATGGATACATTACTGAATTATTTATTAGTGGATGCAATTACAATACATATTGATATCGTTGAGGCATGTAGTAATATTAGGTAAATAATAATTTAATTTAAAATAATTAAAAAAAATCGATATTTAATTAATTGAATAAATATTCATAACATCAAGTTCCGTCACTTTTCTGATCGTTTTTTCCAGTTTCGACAAATTGAAACCCGAACCCGTTAAAACTAAAAATCTACAGATAATTCTAATATCAATATGCCTCTCTATTTATTATAGTACTATTTATAATACAAATTTTGAAATTAGGTAATTAATAGAATGACTATTTTACTTAAATGTCAGATTGATATAGGTATTTTTTAAAGAGATGGGATTAGGTACTTACATATTATAATTCGTATATTATGAGTCGACAAATATTGATGCAATAATTTGGACAAATTATAATCGAACGGTTCTGCCAAGTTAACAGATATTTATTGATTATTCGTCCATGCATATGTTATAAATAATAATTTGGAAAGTATTAAGTAGGCCAATATATCAGTATATTCCATATCATAATATTACATAGCTTAATTCAATGCTTAATCTATTTATATAATGTCAAAATCTTTGTTAAAATACATCACTTGAAAATATTCCACATTTGGGAGCTTGATAAATGATGATTTTAATTTATAATCAATGTTAATTTGCACTTGAGATTAGCTTTTGATACAAAATATTTATTAAACCGTGAGGAAATGTCAATATTCAATTAAAAAACATCAATTTTATCAATTTCATCAATCTATTCATGTCCAGGTGTGTTCGAGTGCTGATTATGAAATTTCGGGGTTATTTATTTCACATGACTTGAGCCAATTTAATTAATTCCTGGCTCGCAGTTGGAAAGAATCTTTAGGAAATGAAGGGCCTTTCTTTAATTTGTTTGATTTCCACACTATTGGTTGGGTGTTATTCCCAAAGTAGGTTTAAATTAAAAAATCTAGTTTAATTAAATATAAAATTTTGATTATTGCAGATGACCCCTGCTACAACACGCCAGATTCCAATCTGGGAATGATTGGATCTTGCGTTCCGGAAAGCGCATGTAACGGTGTCACCCAAGGAGGTCTTTGTCCATCATTCCCTGGGGATCACACTTGCTGCTTTGATGGTAAATCATTTTTTATTAAATTAATTATATTAAACCTTCAAAATCAACAGTAAACCTACCTGGAAGGGAAGTCCGTGGAGCTTGGATGGCAACTGTAGCCAATATTGATTGGCCATTAGCTCCAGGAGGTGACCCTGAAGTTCACAAGGGTCAATTACGTCAACTGATCGACTCCCTCGTTGATGTCGGCATGAATACCCTCTATTTCCAGGTTCGGCCAATGGGTGACGCTCTCTACGCGTCTGACCTTGAGCCCTGGAGCCGATATCTGACGGGTACTCAAGGAACAGGACCAAATCCACCTTGGGATCCACTTCAATATGCCATCGACTACTCCCACGAACGTGGAGCTGAACTTCACGCGTGGATAAACCCATATCGTGCCAATTCTGCGCCAAATTCAAACGGTCTCGCATCAAACCACATGGCACGCCGATTCCCTCAATACGCCTACGGCTACGGAAATCAACTTTGGATGGACCCTGGAGCGCCACCTGTCGCAGACTTTACCTACTCTGTCTGCATCGACCTTGTGACCCGGTACAACATTGATGGGATCCATATGGACGATTATTTCTATCCTTATCCAGTCTCAGGCGTTGATTTCCCAGACTCGTCCACCTGGAATGATTACGTCAATTCCGGTGGTGGTCTAAGTAGAGCAGATTGGCGTCGAGATAACGTGAATCGCCTTGTACAACGCATCAATGATGGTGTCCACGCCGTCAAACCACATATCAAATACTCTGTCTCTCCATTTGGAATTTACCGGCCTGGACATCCTGAGGGAATGCCATCATCCATCAACGGATTCGATCAATACACTGGACTATTTGCTGACCCCAAACTTTGGCTTCAGCAAGGGTGGATGGACGTACTTCAGCCTCAACTTTATTGGGAAATTGATCCTCCTGCACAAAGTTATCGAACCCTTCTGGATTGGTGGGTAAGCATCAATTCACAAGGGAGGCACGTGTACGCAGGGAACGCCCTCTACCGGGTCCCCGATAACGGATGGCTTTGGAATGAGATTCGGCGTCAAGTTGGGATTTCAAGGGAGAATGTCCATCGATCAAGGGGATCTTGG
>JAAZTK010000192.1:0-26305 GCA_036507255.1 Megalothorax incertus | reverse complement strand
ATAAGCAATGTAGATAAGCACAAAGGAATTCCAAGTAGTAAAGAACCGGAAAACGAATGTCAAACTCAGAGAATTTACTTTTGCGGGTTTGAAGCAAACTGGAGAACTTTATACTATTACATTCATTCGGGAGCCGAGCTTTTAAATTTAAAATGGAATATTTTTAATGCGTTTTACAGAAGCCCCAGAGAAGCCAAGAAACCTCAGGGTAAGGGATCGGGTACAAGCTAGGGAATTCGAGCTTGCTTGGACTCCGGGGGATTTTGATGGGAACTCACCACTAACTTCTTTCATTGTCCAATATAAACTCCAATCAGGTAATAATGTACCTATATTATTGGATATTTTTATTTTGTAGATCTGGACCCTCAGGACCCTAGCCTCGTATAATGAATTTCTTTATTTTAAATACTAGATTCTTGGGAAGCTGACGAAGTTTCAGAAATAGAATTCCCGGGGACCGTTACTTCCGGTCTAATTAAAAATCTCCGTCCTCATTCCACCTATCAATTACGCCTTCTAACCCGAAATGAAGTGAGTACAAGCGGGCCAAGTGAAATCCTCCAAATCTCGACCTCTGAAGACTTCCCTGAAGGCTACCCATCAAATATAAAAGTCCTTCCGGTCAGTTCGACTCAACTTTCAGTCAAATTCTCTCCACCCAAGGACAAAGCCCTTTGGAATGGTGCAATCCTAGGCTATTATGTTGGATTCAAAGAAGTTTCCCTCGGAGGAGAAAAAGATTTCAATTTCCCGAGCTCGGACCCTGATCAATTTCAATCTCCCCTGCAGCGAGCGGACGAGTATAATGGTTTCCAGTTTAGAAATGTCCAGGTTTGCTTATATTTTTTTTACTAGATGCTAATCGGATCAATGGTTTTTATAATAAAAAAGGTGGGCCCAGATTTTGGAGGAGAAATTCTTTTGGACAATCTTAAAAAATTTACAAAATACAAGATTGTAATCCAGTGTTTCAATTCGAGAGGGAATGGCCCTTTTTCTCCGCCAGAAACCGATCAAACCCTGCAAGATACCCCATCACTTCCGCCTATTAATATCAAGTGCCTCGGAGTATCTACATCAAGCATCTCACTTCAATGGGATGATCCACCGAAATCGGGGAGAAATGGGATTATACAGGGTTATAAAGTCTATTTTACTCAGGCTGAGGAACTGGTAGAATCACTCATACCACAGGGGGAGTTTCACCTAACAAATTTAGATGATTTCATCGGGCTAGAGGAAAAGGTCAAATTGACAGCATTGAAGGAGGTGCTCCTCGATGAGCTAAAACCTTGGACCAACTATTCTTTTCGAATCTCAGCTTTCACCGTCGTCGGAGATGGTGTCCCCTCTGACTCTCCAATCATTTGCTCAACCCGAGAAGATTGTACGTCTTTTTATAAGCTTTTAGATCAAGTTCAATTTACTAAATCTTGTTATCTGCACAGTGCCTTATCCAATTGAGAGTCTGAAAGCTTTCCCTGGCTCGAAAAACTCGGTTTTCATCGCCTGGCTTCCTCCCTGGAAGCCAAACGGGCTTATTGAAAAGTATACAATTTACACACAGTCTGAGTTTGTAAGTTTTTTATTTTTTCTAAAATATTCCCCATTAATTCACGGTGTATGCAAATGATTGTGTAGGAGAGACGCGAGACTAAAGAGACTCTGACAGCTGCAGCTCTCAAATCTTCTCTCAATCCCAATACGAATAATTACTATACGGAGGTGCAGGGTCTTCGTGAGAATTCGCATCTGGATATTTGGCTCAGCGCAAGCAACAGGATGGGAGAAAGCCCTCCAAGTAAAAGGATCAGAGTCTCAACTGCCGCCTCGAATAAAGGTTTTGTTGAATTATGAATTTACTTGTTTAAGCATACACGTTTCTTACATTCTTGGTAGTAGTACCTACCAGTAGTTTGCACAATGAAATTACTCGTACAACTATGAGATCGATTTAAATAAACGAGAAGGGTGGGGAAAAGGAACTACAATATGCATACAGATCAATTCCCTCGTGTTTAAGGAGTCTTGTATTTACCTAGAATTTCTGGAAATCTTAAAATCTTTTGAAACGCTAATGAGATTTGACTCCAATCCTATTCCTTTCTCTCACTCCTTTCATTAAGCCCCTTAAAATCTCATTCTCTCCAGCACCCTAATATTTCCTATGTTGCTTCTCATTGCTTTAAATCGTAGAGTATAAACTACTTAACTCGTTAAGTGGATTTCCTTATAACTTTTGCAGTGCCTGGAAGGATCCTTAGCTTTGGAGGAGTTTTAAGAGCACCCTGGAAGTCTGATGTCTCTCTTGATTGCTACGCCATTGGGAATCCAGAGCCAAAACCCAGGTGGAGATTGTACAAGGATAATCAATGGGTGGATCTTGGGAATTATGTGAAAAATCAGGGTGGGATGCGACGATTTAATGTAAGTTGCATACATTTTCCTCTAAATGTAAGAGATTTACATGTGAATTTGCACTATTTTTAAACCTCAAAAAAAAGGCAATGAAATTGATTAAATTTGATCAAAGTTAGGACCCAAAATGGAGTATAATTAAGGAGTTTATGGGTCTAAAGGAATGAGAGGTTAAATGGGTCAAGTGCTTTTCCCTGAGCTATTTATTGAGATTTGTATCGGTTTAATAATAATTATGAAAGGGCTCGGGAATGATAATAATAAAATTTAACGAGCGGAGAAGAATATCAGTCCTTTTTAATGTCCCCGATAAAATAAGTAGATTTGCTTTCACCCGAACCAGCCCATGAATGAAATGGGCGGTGCACCCCGCACTCATATTATATCTGAGGCTCTGAGCCCGCTTTTTAATCAATATATTCCATTATTCTCTCCAGCTCTCCAGCGACGGAAGACAATTAAATATATATGATATCTCACCCGAGCTTCAAACCAACTACTCTTGCTCGATCGGGCTTGGGAATGGCGGAGGAACTCCGACCGACACGGTTAACTACCTCCTGGTTGTGTTCGTCCCGCCTCCGGCACCCCTTATCAAATTTATCCATTCCTCCCTTGACTCAATCATCATTGCCTGGAGCTTTAAACCCGGACAAAAGTACTCTGGTCTTCCAATACAAGGTTTGGTTTCTCATTCCTGAGATTTGTACAATAGTACATAATACAATGATTGATTTTATATGATTTGTTTGTGTAGGATTCATCATCAATTACAAGCGGATGAGTCCAACATCAGATGCGGAATCAGCTCAAACGGGAGTTTGGGAAGAAATTAATATCTCTCGGGGAAATGTTCGTGAATTCCGACTAGAGGGTCTTAATTGTGGATCAAAATACTCTGTATATTTGTGTAAGAAATATATTTTACATAATCATGAAAAGAAATCATTTTTGCAATATATTTCAAGCTGCGAGAAACCGAATAGGGACAGGAATTCCCTCGGATATACTCGAAGTACGGACAAAAGGGAAAGGTGAGATTCCTTTGTTGAGCCAATCTAATCTTTAGCTATATATAGAGTTTAATTGTGCAACTTTGCACAAGAGTTTCGGTTAATTCCCAAAGTGGGAGTGTATTCAGCTGAGGATGGCGCATTTAAAAAAGTTTTTTCTTTTATTTCTCCTTATAGAGCTCCGAGAGAAACCTCTGAAAGGAGAACTAATTGGACTCAATGAGACGAGATTGAGATTAAACTTTGAAAAGTGGGTGGCGAGGGTGGGTGCGGGTCCAGAGCTTTGCCCTATTAAAAAGTATGGGGTTGAGATTAAGTTGCGAGAGAACGGAGGAGGAGGAGAATCTCCGGCTGGCGGAGGAGGAGGAATTGGAGGACCAATTCGGTTTGAGCTTCCGGTGAGTTTTCCAGAATTCAGAATTTGAAAAATGAAAAACCCCTTTTGCTCTTTGGGTTGAATTTGATTTGATAAACTGCTTTCCCCTCCCAAGAAAGATCTTTCTAGGAAAAGGAATATGTGTGTATAATGAAATCGTGCTGAGAATTTAATATTTCGGCAAGTCTTATAGAGGCAGACTAGGAAATTGATTACCAAATGCGGTTTTTATACTAGAGTATTTGGAGTCTTTGGATAACCCGTTTGTAGACTCCAAATTTGCTTTCTCCTCACTTTTTTTTCCTCGAAAGCTGTTCCCAATTTCCTGGTGGTTCCAGTAAATAAGGTTCATTTGAATTTGAAATTCTTTTTGCATTTTTTTTGCAGGGAAATGCCAAATACCATGAGGTGCGGCTAGAGCCGGATAAGTCGTACGAGTTGAAGCTGAGGATGAGCTCAGATCCGGGGATCCTGGATGCAAATTATGAGATTTATACCGGAAGTTCCGGAAAAGACTTTCACATGGGTAAATCTTATTTAGAAATTTCTAAACTAAAATTTTAAAAATTCTGTCCTTTTATTTTGCAGGGACTAATCCGGAAGATGAGTGGGAGATTGCGAACACGACTTCCTCGGCTTCATCATCCTCCTCGCTCATCCTCTTCATCATAATTCCAATCACTCTCGCCTCTATTGCAATTGCTGGGGTTGCTCTCCTCCTCGCGGCAGTCCACCATCGAAGAAAAATCTCTTCTGGACGAGCTCTTTCCGGAGGATTGGTCCACCACTCATCAGCCGGCGGGATCCTCCATTCGAGAAGCTTTGGACTGGGTGGAGGAGGGTATGGAGGCTCAGGAGACTCTGGTGCTTACTCTGAACCAAATCATCATTTTGAGATACGTGGAGAATTCAAGCACGATTCTTCAGAAAAATAAGTCTGAATTCATCGCAGGAGGAGAACAGATGGAATTATCCGAGTCACCCTCCCATCATCATCATTTGAAACAGACTCCGAGCCCAAGATATTCTCAAATGATCCAAAGGAGGAAAGGTACGGAGTTTAATCCAGTTTCCCTCAAGCACTGATGGATTACTTTTTTTTAAAAAAAAATCCAACTAACCTAAATTTGAACTTATAAATTATAGACACGTACGAGTTTCGAGATGATGTTTCTCCATATGCCACTTTTGAGCTCCTCCCTGATGAAGTCCCCTCGAGACCTACATTTTTCGGTCAACAACCCCTCGGTGGTGGCGGAGGTGGAGGAGGATTCCTTCCTCCTCAGCTTCAACCTCACCTCATCCATCAGCAAATGGTCCAATCTTCTCAAATGGATTGCTCTACAATCAATCGGCAGCAGCTCGTTGATGAGAGGACTCTATATAATGTTGTTTATGGAGGAACTTATCGGAGTCTTCACGGAGCTCCTCCTTATCCCTATTATGAAGGGGATGAGAATTTATCTGAAGCACCTACCCTATTACTTAAGGTATTTTCATGATTAAATTAAATTAAATTCGCCTATAATTAATTTACCTCATCTAAATTCAGGACAAGGAGCGAACTAGGGGGAGAAAAAAAGGGCAAAGAAGTTCGAGTGGAGTTAATCCCAGTAAAAGGAGAAATTCACAAAGCATCTCAATGTCCTCTGGCTCAGGAACCGGTACTGGATCTACAGGGACCTCATTCTGAGATCGGAGGCAAGGGGTAGGGCAACTTTGCCACCAACTTTGCCCCAGCTCGGTATTCTGAGATCCGAATTGGTGGCAAGTTGCCACCAAAATCCGGGGCAAATCTGCCCCTGCCTTTTACCTGTGGCAAATAAGGGGCAAACCGTTTATTTTAATTAATTTTAAAGACCTATTTCTGTACTTATTAGATATACCAAAATCTTCCTTTACGAAAGTACAAAGTTCGTGAAAATTGTTACAAAAATGTATAATAATTATGGTCAGGTCAAGTAAGGCTTGGTTTCCGAAAATTTGATATCGGGATTGACCAGGTCCATGTCAATTGGTCAAAAGTGGATCAAAAAATCCATATAAATTATAATCCGATACTTTTTTGAGAATTTGTCACCCCGAAATTCTACTTCCTTGACCTCTACGGGGTCATTTAATGGATTTCGGGGGAATTATAATTGCTTCATAAATATTAAACTTATATTTTTGTGGCTTTTAAGCATGTAAATTGTAAATTCACAAATTTGCAAATTGAAAGGCCAAGAGATCCTAATTCGAACCAATTTAGTGAAAGAATAATTTAATATTGAATATTATGCACCCTTTTAAATATTTTTCGTCATTTAAATATAAAAATTGCTTGAAATCCTAATCCAAAACTTGAAAACTTCACGTTTCGTGCAATGAAAGTGGGGCAAATACCCTGTTTGCCCCCAAAATTTGCCCCTTCATTGCCCCGAAATCTCAGAATATGGATTTTCAGATCGGGGCATCGGTGGGGCAAAACTGCCCCAAAATTTGCCACTTGCCACCAATTTTGCCTCCGATCTCAGAATCAGGCCCCAGGAGGAACAGCCGGAAGAGGTGGGATTTCCTCATCAAGCGGAGAGGAAGAATCCTCCCCGGGGCAGCAGGATATTATGTTAAATCGGAGGAGTAGAGGGACTCTTCCAAGGAACTACTCAGGAGGTGGTGGTGGAGGAGGCACAGATTATCCTTCTGCAATGATTGTAGAACCTCCATTAAATTTTTCTGATCAACAATTAAGGGAAAGAGAGCTTTATGGTACGGCTGGGAGGAGGAAGGGTGGTGGGAGGAAATCAAAATCGGAGGCGAGGTCAAGTCTCGGGTCACACACTGGTGTTAATCCTCGGCATATCGATGTATAAAAAAGGATTTACTATGAAATTGTTGCATTTTAAACTAAATTATATACTAATTAATTATTTAATTAATATTTATATTACTATAAAAAATAAAAGAGTTTTTCATTAAAGATTTTAATAAAGTTTTGATATTTAAAATTAAACATTTTAACAAATATCTGCATATCGTTGTGTTGTACAAAAATTATATTTTTTAATTTACTTAACTTTAATTAATTATTATTAGTAATTAATTAACTAAAAAATGGACTACTTGAACCGAACTCTCCCTCAAATTCGAAGGGCTAAAAGCCTAAAAGCGGAACTCTGGCTCGAATGTGTGTTTGAATAGCGATTGTATAAAGACCGGTCTCCCAATTTTAATTTTGTTTTTAATTTTTTCTAATTAAATAATCATTCCCGAGGTGTTTTACTAATTGGGGCATGTGACTGGGGTTCCCCCCTATTGGATTGTCCATTGCCACCCGCTGTCAGTAAGTATTTTTACATTTTTGACCTATTTTTAAAATGCTCCATTTTTTATATTGAACATTTTATATTGCGTGCTTCAGAGAAAGCGCGCGGTGAAAGTAAAAGAGGGGGAACTATGTCCATAATCTTTAACTATTTAATTAATTAATTAAATTCCTTCTAGTGGCAATGCGAAAGAGAACCTGTTTTGTGTGCTTGGACCAGACTCCTCAGGCGGCGGCCGGGAGCAGCGAGGATGTTGTCAATCTCAAAAAATCAATTGACACGTTCAGTAAATTACTTGGACTTTCGTCTTCCGGTGCTGGGGATGTCTCCCAGTCATTATACCTGTGTTTGAGGTGCTCTACTACTTTGCGGCGAATTCAGGTAATATTAATCACAATATTATTTAAAAATATAATTAATTTAATTATATATTTTATATTTTTTTTTAGTTTGAATTTGAGGAATTATTATGTCTCGAGAACCGAATGGTAAAATCCAGAGATGAGATGCAGAAGAGGATCCAAGATATTACGCAAAATGAGTTTTTGGTGGTGGATCAAATTACAATGGATTATCGCAAGTTTATTTTGAAAGGTGGATTTTTATTTACTTTTAATTATGCTTTATATTAATTATTAATTGTTTTATTTAAATTACAGGAATTGAATCGACCTTATCACAACAAAATTATGTGCCTAAGATATGCTCGCCTTCACAAAATGTGCCTTCAACTTCTCATGAAAAGTCTTTTGTAAATACAAGTAACACTACTGGTATGCTTCAAATATATTTAAAATTCTTTAAATTAATAATTCCTTAATTTCTCGAATAATATTTTTTAATAAGGCTCAAATGGTTCTGAGAAATGCTCAAGTCCTCTCACTCTATCAGAATTACAACAAAGTGCACTGAAAAGAAATCTCCGAGTCAGCCTTACCCAACTCTCTCTACCCGGGGATGGCAATTCTCGATTTATCCTTCTCGATGAGCACAAAGCTAAGCGAAATCATATGAGGGATTCTTATACTTGGACCAAAACGGATCTCTCATTTGAAGAAATTGCATTAAATTCAAAAGGGACAAGTACCGAAGATTTGACGAGTTCTACGAGCCAAGAGCATGCCAATTATAATTCTCCAACTCCTGCAAAGCGACGTACAAATATAGAATTCGTTATAAGACTGGATAAGAATGGGAGGAAAATGTTTGGATGCAAACATTGCGATAAAAGTTATCATTTACTCTGGCATCTTGAGGTGAGACTTTACAAAATTGCCTTACAAATTACCTTAATTAATTACATTTTTTTTATTTTAATTTTTAGCTTCATTCTAATGTTCACACGGGTGCAACCCCCTATCCATGTTCAATCTGTGACCAAAGCTTCCCCACCAGAACGGCTCGAGGTCAGCATATGGCATTTGGTCATCGCTACCCCTGTGACACATGTCAAATCCATTTCAATTCAAATTCAGAGTTGGTTTCTCATTCACGGTCTGTCCATCATATTGATCCCTTTAAATGTGACATTTGCCATCAAGATTTTTCAAGCCTGGTAATTTTTCTTAAAAATTAAAATTTAAAATACGTATTTTCTAAAATACAATTTTTAGAAATGGCTCAACACACACAAGTCTCGCTCACATGGGCCAGGAGTAGTCAAGCCAAAGTCAAAGTATGGGGTTGTTGGCCGACCAAGATTGAATGAGGCTGATCGGGAATACAAGCCCTATCATGGGTCAAGATTGAGAATCGCCAAAGTCAAGGGTAAATTNATGGGTCGAGATTGAGAATCGCCAAAGTCAAGGGTAAATTTAAAGCCAAAAGACCAGCCACACCTGTAGGAAGGCCAAGGTTGGATTCTTCTACGAACTCTTCCTCAAATTACATCCTACCCGATCCACCCAAGAATCATATTTGTGGGATTTGCAGAGATGGATTTGCAAATTTTGAAGAATTGGAAAAACACTTGGATGGACATGCTACGAATGGCCCTTATTCAAATTCGGATTATCAATTTGAAAATGGTAGGATATTTGAATATAATCCTATTAAAAAATCCATACGTATAAAGAATTAGTAACGATTTTAAATTGGTGTTTTTATTTTTTGTTTAGCATTTTTTAACGAGGCTGAATCTGAGGAAGTTGAAGTAATGCAAATGTACACCTCGCCAAATCCACAACCCAATCCTAAAATGGAAGAAAACAACCGTCAATCGATGCTCATTGTTCCAGATACTCACCAGGAGATGCAGTTTGGTCCAGATTATATTCCAAATGACCAAGCAAATGATTCGGATGATGCGACAGATTTTGAGGCTGAGCCTGAAGATGAGACTCTCCCGATTATTAATTCTGTTAAGAGCCTCTCAAATGATTTACCACCATTTCTAACCCCAGAAGCTCCATTTCCTCAAGTTGAACAGCTCCAGCATGACGGAACCAAGAGTCAAACTCCTCGCAAAAAGGAATCTAAAAGAGTAAAATGTACTCATTGCAAGGTCCGCATGAATCGAAGCAGTTTGAAGAGGCACATTGATCGCGTTCATTTGAATGTAGTTGAAAAATGTTTGGTTTGTGATAAAATGATTTCTCCATATGTCATGAAGAAACATATGCAGAGCCATGAGAAAGAATCTGCGAATGGAGGGAATGAGAATTTGGAGGTTCAGGATGAGATCAAAGAACCAGAGCAAGTAGAGAAAGAAAAAGAACCAAAGAAAGTACCAAATCTGATCCCAATTATGCTCGAAAGAATTAAAGAGTCACACGGAGGAGGAGGAGCGAGTGGAAAGGTTACAAAGACAGCTCTATTGGAGTATTTCAAGTTGAACGGAAAGGGCTCGTCACAACCAAAAGAGCCAGAGAATCCTGATACTAAGAAGCAGCAGGTAACGGCGACTGCTACGAATCCTCCTACGATTGAGAATAGCTCTAAAGAGTCCGAGGGCCAGAATCTGGTTCAAAATGAAGTAGCTCCGGAGGAGAAATTGCCAGAAATTACGGGGGAAGTCAATGTGAGGGAGGGCAACTTGGTAAATGATACTGAAATACTGGAGAAATCTGGTGAGGGAGTCGAAAGTGGAGTAGAGGAGGTTCAGCATGAGATGTCCATTGAAAAGGAGGTTGTGGATGCAAGTAAAGTTGTTTCAGATGATGCAAATATCATTGTAAATCCAGAACAAAGTTCAGAAAAGTCTGAGGAAATTTTTGTAAATTCAAATACAACTCAGGAGATTACCGAGAGTTCGTTGGGAGGTCAAGAGGCTGAGAAGAACGAGGAGGAATGCAAGAAAGAGGGCATAGAAAGCAAGGGATCTGGAATTCTTGCGAGGAAATTGAAAAAAAGTACAACTCTGAGCGGGTTGAGAAAACTTTTGATGAAAAACATTGCAAAGCAGGCCAAGAAGGCCAACTCCAAGGGTCTCAAGCCAGGAAAAGTCGCATTAAAGCCAGATGCACCAATTGAACTTCAAAGCACATCAATTCCTCTTCAAATGATAGAATCTACGGGTGTACCATCAATATCTTTGCATTTACCAGGAGTCTCTAAAGAATGCCAGACGAATACAGAAGGAATGCAGGAGGAGGTTCTCCAAGAAAATGCTGGGATCCCTGAAGAATCAAACGTTGATCAGGATAGAGTGAATGAATCGGAAGGAGTCTCAATTGGCATTGAGGAGGTTCAGGATGTCTTGAAGGAGGAGCCCCCTCAAATCTTAATTCAAAGGCGGCGTCGTAGCTCACGTCAAATCATCCCTCCTGCTCGATTCTTATATGATGAGATAATGGTATTTTCAAATCTTGAATCAAAGCCTATTCCAATCCCACTTCCATTAAAGCATGAGAATCCTCGCATCGAGATCCATTCAACGTCAATTTCAGAGCCAGACGCGGAGCTCCTAGTGGCTTCAAAACCTGGTATGGAACACCTGAATAAGAAAAAGCTTCATGCAATGACTCACCTTCAACGTAGAGTGAAATGCAAGTACTGTCCGAAGGAGATTATAATTGGGAATTTTAGGAGACATGTTAAATTTACTCATCGGAAAGAATGGTCTGAATCTGAGAGAGAATCTCCAGAATTGTTGCTCCAAGTGGGTGCAAATGAAACGGAGGCTCTGAATCTAAATGAGGAATCCTCTGAGCAAGGGGCTGCTTCGAATTCAATTTCTCCAGAAGTTGAAGTGGAGGATGATGAAGAAGAAATTCGAGACTCGGGAAATCCCGAGGAAGCTTCAAATTCAAATATTTCAAGTCCTGATGTCCCTGAAAAGATTGGGGCTACTCCGCCGAGTAGCCAAAAGACAGAATGCGTCGTTTGCTCAAAGTCAATACTAGCTAGGAATCTCGAGAGGCACATGAAGGATATCCACGGAGAAAAACGCTCAAAGAAAAAGCGCAAATGGTCTAGGAGGAGATTGGCGTCTGATTCTTCATTGGATGTTGCAGGTTCGATGGATTCCCAGACCCCTCTAATTCAGAATTCGGTGAAAAGAAGCAAGAGATTGAAGAAATCGAGTCCGAAGATGATTTCTAATCTCGAGGATCCTGTGCCATGTTCTTCGCAGAGCCTTAAAAGTCAAGAGGAAGAAGAGCGCGAGATGGATGCAAAGATTGAAATGCGGGCAAATGGATTCAGGGTCAAAAATGCTCTAAAATTGAAGGAGGATCCTTCACAGAGCCTCAAAAGTCAAGAGGAAGAGGAGCGCGAGATGGACGCAAAGATTGAAATGCGTGCAAATGGATTCAGGGTCAAAAGTGCTCTGAAGTTGAAGGAAGATCCTTTGTGGAAGCTTAAAAGAAAGTATACAAAAAGGGTGAAGGTAGCTCCAATCAAAAGGAAGCGAAAGGAGAGGGAGAAATCACCAATTTCTCGAATTATTGACGAAATACTTCTAATGGGGAGTAACGAGGAAGAGTTGGAGGAGTCTGAGGGTGCGCTTGAACCTGGAGAGATTCCGGTTCCGGCTCCAAGTCCAATGGAAATTGAGGATAAACTTCCTAAGAAAGATCAATTGATGAAATATTTCAAGACAAAGGTTGGGGAGCCCCACGAGGAGAAGTTTGATCTCAAGAAGAATAAGAAGAAGGCTGAGAAGAAAGTAAAGGTCAGTCCAACTTTTAAAGTGAAGCCTAAAAAGAAGTCAAACAAAGTTAAAGCTCTGAAGAAGGCTGCCAAGAAATTATACAAAAATTACAACAAGATTACTGCGACCTGCGAGATTTGCGATCTGACAATGAATAAGAATTCCCTCAAAAGGCATATATTAACCGTTCATGAGAAGATCAAAATGTACAGATGCAAGATTTGTGACAAATGCTACGCGCAAAAATATTATTGTGACAGGCATGTGCTCACACACTATGTGAAAATGTCGAGGAAGAAGAAAAAGGAAGTTGTGGCTGAAGATGGTGTTTCTGAGAACGTAGAGAAAGTTGTTGAATCATAAAAGAAAGTGTTCTTTTTCTTTAATTTAAATTTCATAATATGTGTTTAGTTTAGTAAATATTCTTAGGTACATATTAGTATCGTACTACGATTACCTACTACTAGTTGCATTATACAAGTAAATTACTATTTTGAGTAATAGTAACTCAAAAATTAACTCATTTATCACCTAATGGTCCTGAGTAATAATTAAATAATTTAAATATCATTAATTTTCAAAATAAACTCAACATTGATCTTGTTAAAATACAATAATTACTCATATACCTACAATACATTGTAAAATGCTGGTCAAATGTAACGAGAATCTTCTATTTTTTGTAAAATACGTAGTATACTCGTATGTATTGTATTTTTATACTAGTACTTACCCATATCATATACAGATATTATATCAGTAATGCATAGTAAATATGGCTAGAATTCCCATAATATTTTTAATTTTTTTGAATATTGAATATTAAACCAAAATTGCCTCTTTATATGAGTCTATAATTGTTAATTCCTGTTAATTCTATTATTGTTCAGCAAATACAAAATACACAACTGTATCTCTAAATATTTATTTTTCAATAAATCATATCTTAAAAAATTAAACATTCCCCATTTTGTCTCTTTATTTACTATTGTATATAGCCTTTAAGTACTTAATTATCGTAATTAGTACTAATTACTAATCGAAAGTGGATCGAGATACGTAGTATATTAACGCAAACACATACTTTTAAATTATAATGATAAACCAGTGTTTCAGATACCCAAACAATTAGGTAACAATATATGGTAGAAGTGGCGTTTGAAGGACAATGATTTGAGAGATTGGATGCATCCTCTAAGCTCGTGTATTAGATTGTATCTTCCATCCTGTAGGTATCGTAATTCGTATACCTAATAGGCTAATAATACTACTATACGTAGTCCCAATTGCCATATTATTGTATTTACTGGAACAAAAAAATTTGAAATTGGGATAGGGTATGAAATTGAATAATATTTTTTGTCCAACTACATATTCCGCATCAACTTTTAGGATTACCTAACAGAATCACTCCAACTTGCCTTTTGAAGGCGATTTAAGCTTGACCAGTTTTAATTCGACACAAAAATGATTGAATTCATATTATACGGGCTTTTGATTGCCCTTGTAGCCCTTGTAATTTTTCTCATATCTTATGCAAGGGTGAATTATGGGACTCTTGAAGAACTTGGACACATTTTCCCCACCGTTAAACCAGCAATCATATTTGGGAGTTCTCCAGATCTTCACTCGCAAATTGTGCATGAGACTGATATGAAAAGGTTTATTTTTTAATACATAAATCTAAGTTACCCAATATATTTTCAATTTAAATTTTAAACGTGATTTTGAACAGGCATAAGAAGTACGGGCCTACATTCGGGGTAAGTTAAACTTTATCGATCATAAATTCATAATTCATAAACTACAATATTTAGGAATTAGGATTAGTATGCTTGATTCGGAATTCCTTAATATTCTTTTAATTGTAAATTCAAATTTCAAATAGGCTTACGAGGGAAGAGATCCCTTTGTTTTTGTGTCAGATCCAGAGATCGTAAAGAAGATCTTTATCAAAGATTTTGATTATTTTGGAGATAAACGCAAGTTTGACTTTACTGATGTCTTGATAGCCGGTGTGTAATAAAATTTTGAGCTTTTATTAATCATATCAGTAAATTATTATTTAACTTCTTCATATAGAGATGATGGATGGATTGCCTGGAGAGAAGTGGAAGTCAGTCAGGAACTTTCTCAGGTTTGAATGAACATAAGGAAATAATGTTTGATTCAAATTAAATTAAAATAGTCCTACCTTTACAACTGGAAAAATCAAACACATGTCAGAATTAATTGTGGACGCTATCCAAGATACGATGATTAACATTAGAAGACAATCAGAAAAGTCTAAAACTATTGCTGTTAAAGAGTATGGCAAATTGCGGATAAATATAGAATCTGTAAAATATTTTTTCAAAGGTTTAATTAATCTTTTTTCAATAGCATTTTCAACGCTCTAACTACTGATGTTATAGCCCGCTGTGGTTTCGGAATCAAAATTAACACAGTAGAGAACCCGAAAAATGATTTTGTTAAAAATCTACAAGCTCTGACACCCCCGGAAATGGAAATGAATTTCTTTTTTACGATTGCAAGTAAGTTCAATATGATATTCATCTGCATTATGCTAAATTCTTAATCATATTCCAGTGACTTTTACATTCCTGTTCAATTATCTTCAAATATTTCCGACGTCGACCCTCAAATATTTTCGAGACATTGTCAAAGGCGTAATTATGAAGCGTAGGAGTGAAAATATTCAAATCAATGATTTTGTGGATTCCCTCAATGAAATGTTGAAGCTTGTTCCATCTGAAGAATATAAGAAATTGGGGATAACCGACGACACAGTCTATGCCCAATCTCTGCTATTTTTATTTGCGGGATTTGACACTTCTGCAACCACACTCTCAATGCTTTCTTATCGTCTCGCAACAAACCCCGAGAAGCAACAGAAGCTCATCGAAGAGCTGGACGCTTTCCTCGCAAGACACAACGGAGAAATCACATATGAGAACATACGGGAACTGGAATATTTAGAGGCTTGTGTGAAAGAGACCCTGAGAATGTGCCCACCCCTGATCCGGATCGAAAGGAAATGTTTAAAAGATTGGAAGGACCCCGAGAGTGGACTTGAAATCAAAAAGAATATGATTGTACAAGTTTCTGCTTGGCAAATGCATTATAATCCGGAATATTATCCGGAACCGGAGGAATATCAACCGGAAAGGTTTCTTCCCAAGAACAAGGACAAGATCAATCAATATGCATATCTCCCATTCGGACAAGGACCTCACAATTGCATTGGAATGAGGTTTGCACTGGAGGAAATCAAATTGGCCATGGCTCATATTCTGAAAGAATTCTCTCTTACACCGAATTCAGATACAAAAATTAAATTTAGATCTGGGAGGAATTTCCTCGTGCAATTTGAGCCAATCAAGGTGGATTTTAACAAAAGAGAGTAAATGAACTCAATACTTGTTTGTGGACCTATGTATTTTTAAAAATACGCCAAATAAAATTCTTTATTTGTTTTCATAAAATTATTTACATTCATCTAAATTGTTGGGTTTTTTTCTGAAAAAACATTTTTTAAACACACATTCCGTGATTAGAAAGATTATGCTAATTTGGGCGAATAGCATATAAAGACTAAAAGGTGTAAATACATCATCAATTTGAATTTCATGAAGCCATTCTGATTTGGCAAATCTTTCGCAATTTGGTTGTGTTTTAAGGTCCAGATTTTGAAGATATTTTGATAATAGACCCCTTTCCATAATCAGGAGAATCCTATAAGAAGTATTAGATTTTTTTAAATGTAGTATTCTGAAATACTACAATTATTTTTGCTACTTTTGATTTAGTGGCTCTTTGAATTGAGACCAAATGGGGCTGATAATTCCCGACTTCCAAGAAACTTTATCGATTGGTATTGAAGATATTGTGGAGCAATATTCTTCCTCTTTGTGATATTCCAGAGCTATCCTGAAATAGTCTTCAGGATAGTAGAAAATTGCAACCCTTCGCTTTTTCGTTTTATTTATAGCTTCTTCATCGGGAATCAAAACCGGCTTCTCTTGCTTCATCGAGTTATTTATTAATAATCCCTGGAAGAAATTAAAATATTTATAGTAAATATCTAAAGTTGAACAATCAAACCTCCAAGTAATATTTCATTGATGTACTCGAACTGAGCACACCAAATTCATATTGATTATATATCAAAGCATCAAGGTTCATTTCAAATTTATATTTGTTTGATAGCCTGAAAATAAATATACCCGAATAACAAAAATAAAATATCATTCCTGTAAATAAGCTTGTTGTGAATATCCATCGAAGATGTCCAAATTTGCTTGAAAAATGGGCGCCTAAATTATAAATAACATGTATTAAATTTTGGCGTTGACACCTATTGATACTAATACAATATACAATACTAATACAATATACAATATATACAATACAATATATGTACCTTGCGATGAAAATGTTCCAACGATATCAAGCAATAAATGCGCAAATGAACTCGAAATATGAATCCACTTTTTTGATCCATTATAATATAATTCAATGCAGGTCAATGAAATTCCGAGGATAATTATTATGATTAAAATATATGACCAAATTATTCCGTAGAATGGATCAAAATATAGGGTTTCGAATCTAAAGATTTTCATAAATTAATTTTATATGCAAATTGAAATGATATTAAAATTTATGTTTAAACTTTAAAGATGGTGGCTGATGATAAAACGCTGAAACTCTGGATTATGATAATTTTTAAATTTGTTCGTTTAATGATAATTGATAATTTAATAAAACCTTTTTGGAAGAGTTGGATGAAGAAGTGTAAATTCTGTCGCAAGTTCGTCTTTTAAAAATTATGAAAATAAAAAATAAAAATTAAGATTTTTATAAAATTACCCCTTATTATTCTCTTTGAAATTACCTTTATAAATCTGATGAATAATGCCCATATCGGCCAATCTTAGCCTGAGCCAATTTTCCGTCAATGTATGTGTCCAATATCTCGTTCCGTTCCAAACCCATTTATCAATGTAGGAATTATCGTATATGGGTAAGGTTACATGCCTAGAAATTCATACATTTATAAATTAATATTAATGTTTAAAATTTTTATCAACTGGAAATTTAGTGTAAATTCAAGATCTCGAACAAGTTGGCAAGCAAAGCAATCAGCATCCAAATGATAATATGAATAATTATTATAATCGTATAAAACCGGAGGCCGATTTGCAATTTCCACGTATGGATAAAATTTTTCATCATCCTTCAAAATAGAAAAAAATATTTTTAATATATGCATATGAATTTATAAAAGAAATACCGGGCCTAATGTCAATAATATTGCCCCCAAAAAGTCATTTCTTTCAGCTAGGAAAGTTTCAAAAAAATATTCTTGAATTTCCTCCTCCAAGATAATTTGCAGGTCTCATTTGTCGCTAAAATATGTTGTGGATCCAAAAGGTTGATATATTTTACTACCAATTTTGAAATACAATTTTGAATCGAATTCAAAATCCGAGAGCTCATTAACAGAATTCAAAACTTGATTATCTGTTTTGAAATCATCAAATCCAATGTCTAAAATTGATATATCATTTAATGGTCCATTCCTAGGCGTCAAACTGGAGACCTAATCAAAGAATAATTATCCAATTTAAAGGGTTAAATATTAGATTATTAGATATATATATCCGCAATTAACCATTTTGAATATCCATGAAAGATCCGAGAGACTCTCTGCAAAATACCAGTGAATCTCTTCTCTGTATTCAATTGCTCCATTACTCAACGGATTCATTTTAATAGAATTTAAGAAATTTAGGGAAATCTTTTTATTTAAAAAGCATTTCTCGTGGATTCTTCCAAACTTTGAATTATTTCTTTCAATGAACCAGAAATTTAGATTCGCTTGAGATTTAGTGCATATCCATTTCATGAATTTGCTATTTGAAGTTTGGGGTAAAATTAGAAAAAATAATAAAATCCAGAAATTCATTTTGTACTTATTGGGTTTTATTTAAATATTCTTTCTTTAACGCCGTATATTTTATTTTATTATTTGAATGATGGAAAACTACAAGGTTTAGATCAATTGTGAAAAAATCAATTGTGTACTTTAAAATCTTTTCAAATAGAAATTCCTATTTTAGGATCTTGAGCAATAAATAAATATTTTATATTTACCTACTACTTATTATATCATTTTTTGAAAGTTTGTAATTGCCTACATAATACAATATATTATATTTATTCATAAGTTAAAAGAAACATTGATAAATAATCTATCAATAAAGTAAATTTTTAATATTTGCTCTTTATCCAAAAACCTAAAAAAAATTTGAAGTTGTGATCAAAATTATGAGAATAATAATGGGATTTTTTTAAGAACTCACTCCAAAACTCAATTCTAGACATCCTAATCTTTCTAATGTAAAAATGCAATGTTCAAAAAACTTAAACTTATCAATACAAGCAAAACCCTTTGAGTTCTTTGATTAGTAATTCTAATTACTCTTTACATATATATCATTATTTTTCATCTTAATCTGTTAATGTTTTGATTTATTTTATGCAATATTAATAATTATAAAAAATCTATAATTGTGGAAAGCCGTACATTACAGAGAGTGGAAGTCGTTCATTCGTATTTATTTTTAGTATAGGTAAAAATTACGAGTACTTAGGATTAGAATTAGTTAAAATATTTTCTTTTTATCGGCGCCAAAACGCAAAACAAAAATCTAAATATTATATTGTATCAAAAATCTAAATTATATAGGTATATACTTTTGAAAAAATCATGGTCTTCTCAACTCTTAATTTATACTATATTTTAATACTGACTTTTTAGAAGCTTATAAAATGATAATGTATTTTACATATGCTTCTATTGTAAAAAAATGAGATTCGATTGAAGAGTTTATTCATTAAAATCCCTTGGACCTTCCACTCGCTCATAAGTTCTCGTAGCCTGAAAAAATCATTTTAAATCATGTTAAATTCTTCATATATTTACACAATTTAGTAAATCTTACTGTAGTTTTTGGCGTTTTAAAGGTATTCACAAATTTATCCTCAAAAAATTTCCGCGTTTGAGAAAGCTCTGGTAAATCGTTTCCATCCAGTTTGCATTTTTGTTTTTGATAAAGGGTATCAGATGCAATCAGGGTGACCTTTGAGACCTGGAAAAATATTTACTTTTTATTAATAATATCACAAAATTAACTCAAAGCTTTTTTTCAAATTCTTACGCATCTCCATCCATAAAGCGTCCTCTCATACTCTTCATCCAACTTAAATTTGTTTTCATAAGACCTGAATGGACTGGTTGTCCTGATGGTAAATTCTTCAGAGGCTTCATCGAACTCGACTTCAATCTGGACCGGCTTTGCAATCCTTGCGAGGATTCTCAACAAATAGTTGACGCCAATTTCGGCTAAAAAGGTTTCAAATCTCTCATTATCCTTCTCCACAAGCTCATAAGTTCCTCGGATGAGGTTTAAATCGGGCCTAGGGGAAATTAAACAAATTATAATTTTTAAAACTCAAATTTTTAGAAAAAATACTTACTTAATTTTATCTTTGGTGGGCTGGGCAAAACTCAGAGAAGCCAGAGATGCGATTAAAACGGTCTGAAGAAGCATTTTAAGTTCTCAAATTTGTTAAATAATAGAGTTGTGATTCGTATGCTAATTAATATGCAAATGCTTTGGGTCATATTGGTTTGATTTAATTTATACTGCAAAGTGTTGATGATACTACAGATATTGTACAATAGCTGCAAGGCCAAGATCGCTTTGAGAAAGTTGATTGACAACCAATCTTTCAACTTCTAACGGGGCAATGTTTTTTAAGCTTCTTATCTAATTCATTATTAGATAATTGGCCATGAAAAAGTTTATTGATCGCAACTTTGTGTATGTATAGCCTTTATAGGTATTATGTGGAAACTGAAGCTAGATGAGATAATAGATTGATATTTAAGATACCAGATAAGTTAACTTAAAATGGCATTTAAGGGTCAGGATCAGTATCAGAGCAAAGGTAAATGAAATGAAGAAAGAGAAGAAAAGTGAACAAATGACTGATTTATTTCTATCTGTAGTACTAGTATTACATTTACCTATCTATCGCATTCCATTAATTAGTGGTGAAATCAATAAATGTTCATATAATTATAATCAGACAATTACAACCTGCTCTGTGCAGATACTGGTATTGTATAATAATTACCACATACAATAGATATATTAAAAATTAAGGCAAGATGGGATATTGGACTGAAGAATTTTTTGCAGTTTGCTTAAGATTTAAATATTTGATGTTTTTTTCAGATTGTACGACAAAGAAAGGAATAGATTGTATTACAAGTTCACAACTGATGTGCCTTGCGATCTTTCCCATTTGATTAAGCTGAAAAATGGTGTTTGAAATTTTACTGGGATTCTTGTCTGATCCTACCTCAATTTTATTATATTACTCATTTTTTCCTATTTTAGAGGACAATATTTAAAAATATTCGCTTGGATGTGAGCGACAATTGGATGTACCTATATTGGATGATCCGGAAGACGGATATTCGGGGGAAATATAAACTCTAATATAGATATAAAACTAGGTAAAAGTTCTGTTATAACTTTTCTATCTTATTTTCTTCAGAGTCATATTATGAAAAGCCAATTAGTTTGATTAATTTTTTTAAATTCATTTTTAAGCTAAATAAAACGTTCATATTTTTGAGGTTTAAAAAAATATTTTATCAGGTTTATTTATTAAATTAATTTTATAAAATTATTAATAATCTACAAATGTATTATGTCCGTAATCGTATTTACGAGTAAGCTAAAATAAGTATTCCATAGGGTAGGTAAGGGTAAGTAAATAATACCATATCTTTTCACTTTTCTTTGGGAGACTCATTATCACCACTCACCAGCTGCACGGCGCTTTATTTACAAACCCTGATAATAGATCTACATAGCTTAGGTATTTAAAAGCTTTTAATTTAAGTTAAAAATGAATTAGGATCAAGAAATAGGATAATCTTTAAACCCAACAATTTCTTGGAATAAATATAAGATCAGTCAATAATACAATACTTGGAAGTCTGGAATTGTTTACATGCAATGTAATATTCTATCAATATAATATTGAAATACATATATTGTATATCAATACATAAATCATCAAATATCAGAAATCAGTAGGTATGCATTATGTCCAAATTGTATATATAATATCAAATCATATAAATCAAGGAAATCGGATAATATTAAATCCCTATTCTAGGAATATCAAAAGGTAGCTATTTAATCTTGCTTAGCCTTAGCCCAACAATATATATTCTATTCAATATATATTCAGGATTAGGTTCAGAACCAAAATATAAATCTTGAAAACCCTAGTCTACCCAAGTCTACGAATTTAATTTATTTCTTGATTAATATTTCGTTAACAAATATCAAAATGGCCATAAATTCAAAAGTGGCCTATTTCTTCGTATTCTGGTTGTACGTGTTAAATTTCGTTTATTCTTGCCCACCCATCACCCCCCAAAAGGTTATTTTTCGATTTTTATTTAGCCTATTTTTAAAAATTTTGAAAAATAATTATGCGATGCTTTGTAGGGGGTGAATCTGGAATGTAAGCTGTCAAATGGCACAATTTTGGACTGTGGATCAAATGAAATTCCAAAGGACACCATCGCCAAATTTTCTTGTGGGAAATATTTTATCCGGGATAAATCCCCACGCCAGGGGGAGTTGCTGTGTTCAGAGGATGGGGAATGGGAATACTTGTCCGATTATGAGGATTTCCATTGCAAAATTGGTTGGGATTTTGGCCTAAAATTTGAACAATTTTTTTAAAAAAAATTATTTTATTTCAGATTGCGGAAATACCAGACTTATTACCCCTGCCATTGTGTCAGGAAGCGAAGCAGACAAGCTTGATTTCCCGTGGCATGCCTCAATCTTCCTTCGAAATCCAAAAAATGATCTTTTTGAGCTGATTTGTGGAGGATCTCTAATCAATCTTAATGACAAAGGCCCACTTATCCTTACTGCAGCTCATTGCTTAAGCAGAAGTCCAAATATTAAGCATTACAGGATCATTTTGGGAGCAATTTCATCCTCATTTCTCAAAAACAAGGACAATGATACGCAGATTTTTGGCGTATGATAAAAAATATTTTTTTTAAGCCGATTTTAAATATAAAAAAATATTTAGGTGAGTTATTTAGCGAAACATCCTTCGTACAATCCGATCAACTTGGATAATGACATTGGAATTATGAAATTGAAGGGGGATATCGAGCTATCAGATGCAGTCAAACCCATTTGTTTGGAAAGGGATGCACCTCAACCCAAATCCGGAGATATGGGAATGGTAAATCTATATTTTATATCTAAATTACCGAATTAATTATGAATGTAATTTTCAAATAAATAATGAATTACACTTTTTTAGATTGCGGGATTTGGTACGACCAAGATGGGAAATGTCTCAGAAAAATTGTTGTATGTTTCTCTGCCTGTGAGAAGTCGGCTTGATTGTTTGGAGGAGATGCCCGACATATCCAAGTTTGAATTTCCAGATACCAAGTTCTGCGCAGGATTTACTCATCGAGATAATGCCATTCACGAAAGCTCCGGTATATTGTAGAATAGATCTTATTAATTAAGACTAGTGGAATTATAATATAGGTTTTAATATATAATATGATATATGTACTACTACAATAGGTATATTAGCTGCGAAGGAACCTGGAAATCAAACAAGGTCTGGAATTTGTTCGGGTGACTCTGGCGGAGGATTTGCCGTATTAAATTCAATTAAAAAACGATCAACCCTCGTGGTAAGGATTTATTTAAACTACAATTATATTTAATTTAAACCTTGGATATTTAAATGGCGTTAGGGAATAGCGCATGGGGCCCTTAAGGATCTTAATTTGGAATGTTCTGGTTTTGGGTATTTCCAAAGCGTGCAAAAATACATTTGGTGGATCCGGGAAACACAGAAAAGTCTATACCCTACAACCAGCGTTGATGAAGGAGTAGATGGTAAATAAACAAAATAAATCTGAATAAATGAATAATAAAATTTAAAAAATAAATAGCTAAAAGATGCGGATCGGACCCTGAATCTGATTGGGTTGAATACAAGGATGAGAAATGTTTCCGACTTGTGAATCAATTGGTCACAAAGGCAGAAGCATCCAAAATTTGCGAATATGAACCTGGAAATTCACTTCCGATTCTCAAAAGTTCCAAAGAACATGAATTTTTGCTGAAATTCCTGGAGGATAACAAAATATCAAACGGAGTTTGGTTGGGTTCCGCTAGAGGGCCAAGTGGATTCCATTGGGATAATGGGGATAGGATGGGAAATTTTTCAAAATGGGAATCTTGGAATTTTGGAGAGAAAAATTGCTCAAAATTGAAACAAAGTACTGGATTTTGGGTGGAAGAAGATTGTGGGGCTGCAAATCTTGTCGTATGCGAAAAAATGCAGGATTTCTCTAATACAGATCTTTTGAAGAATTTCTTTAATTTGAAGTCCAATTTTGAAGAATTTAAAAAAGGGACACAAATCCAATTTGAGAAACAACAAAAGGAATTGGAAGATAAATCGAAAGAATTATCACTTGCAAATTTAGAATCGCTGCTTATGATGACAAATTTGGTTGAGAGTCTCAACGCAAAATTGGACAATATCAGTAAGATATAATATGTATATTATAATATGTATATGTATATTTGAACTAAAGTTTACTCATAATTTCATAAATATATTTTTTCTTTTTTTAGTTCCTGTTGGTTTCATGTACTTCCAAGTTGGGACGCAGCCCTCTCCGAAAGAACTTTGGCCTAAATTTAATTGGAAGGATATCAGCTCAAATTATTCCGGATTATTTTTCAGGGTCACTGGGGGAGGTGCTGCCCCAATTGGTAAAGTTCAATGTGAAAATTCTCCCAGATTGGGATCCGTTGAATTCTTCACTTCAGTCCAATCGTCAATTTCGAATAAAATTACAATCGGATCAGATGGAGACCATCCTTTTTACCTCAACAATCAGAACTACGATCCCGAAAGCAAATATCGGGATGGATACAAATTTAGGATGGCGAATCCCGGAGAAGTCCGACCCAAAAATACAGCGATGAAAGTCTGGATAAGAATTTGAATTAATTTCTATCAACATTTCAACATTTCTTACTAAAATATGCATAACTTCTACTTTCTTAAAATATTATACCTACTACAATACAACAATATTACAATATATTGTAATTCCATTCCTTACATTATAAATTATTTATAATGTACCCTATATCAGTATATTGTAATATTGTATTATGATATTTATGAATAACTTATAAGCCAAAATAATTTAATGTTTTGATATAATATTTTATGCAATATTATTTTAAAATCTATAATTATATTATGTAATTTGAAGGTCGTGCATTACAGAGAGTAAGTATAATGAAGGCCGTTTTTTGCATTTATATTGCATTATACGAGTAGTACAGGTAAACATAAAAGTTTTTTTGTACCTAATACTTGTTCTAATGTACTACAATAAATGCCAATTTAGATATTAAAAGTATGTACATTGATTTGACATTGCACTCACTTCTGTAAATGATAAGATTGTCATATTGCTATTCTCTATTAATTAATTAAACTACAATACTCCTAGTGCTTTTACTCGTATAGGTCCAGGTTTTTATAAATCTCAAAATGGGTCAATTAAAAATATTAATTTTCATACCCATATATTTAATACTCATATCTTCGGGGATCTCATGTGAAAAGATTTTATTTTTTTCTGCAATTTCCGCCAAAAGTGAGAATATTTTATTTGGAAGTATCGTTCAGGGCTTGGCTGAAGCTGGGCATGAAGTTACCCATCTTTCTTCAGTCATTTCTCCTCAAATAAACTCATCTCGAGTAACCCAAATCAAAATCCTTGAAGCTGAAGACATTTTTAGCGTATTTTCAAATGCTCTGGAATATCGGGCATTTCTCAAAAGCAATATCCTTCATCGGGTCATGCTGGATTTTGATTTTATTCTCGAAGCATGTCATACAATTTACAAACATCCAAAGTTCAACGAATTTCTGGGAAAAATCATCCCAAAAACCCCGGGTGGACGCCCCCAAATCCAATTTGATCTTGTCCTAATGGCGGATGTCACAAATAACTGCTTTGCAGGCCTACTGACCAAATTAGGCGTTCCTTACATTCTTGTGAGTGCAATTACTCCAGCAAATTTTCAAACTACTCCATTTGGAAATTATCTACCGCCTTCTTTCCATCCATCTCCACTTCTTCCCTATTCAAACCGGATGTCATTTTATCAGCGGATGGTCAACTCCGTTCTTGACCTTTCAGGAATGATATTCTTTGGCCAAGTTGCATATCCCCAATTTGAGGACATCTACCGGAAATATTTGGGGCAGGATTTGCCATCTTTGGGGGAAATCCAAAGTGCTGCATCCCTACTTTTACTCAATAGTAATTTCCTCACAAGTGGACCAAAGCCTTTGATGCCTTCCGTCGTTGAAATAGCAGGTTAATATTTTTTGAATAAAAAATGATTTGATTGATTTTGATAAAATTTAGGAATGCATTGCCACCCTCCAAAACAGCTCCCAAAAGATTTGGAGAACTTTGTAAACCCGAAAGGTTCAAAATCGAACCCTGGATTTATTTATTTTAGCCTGGGAACAATTGTACAGGCAAAGAATCTCGATGAAAAGGTGGTTCAAGCCTTTGTCCGCGTATTTTCAAGGCTTAAACAACGAATCATTTGGAAATGGGAAGGTGGTGCTATTGCAAATCTTCCGGGAAATGTGAAACTCGTCAAATTTGCACCGCAGCAAGATCTACTGGGTAAGATTTGATTAAATATGAATCGTTGTTAAACTAATATGACTTTTTCCTATCAGGTCATCCGAATATTCGCCTATTTATAACTCATGGAGGGCTTTTTAGCTCTCAGGAAGCTCTTTATCATGGGGTACCACTTTTAGGTAATGCAAATACAATAGAATTTGACTTGTTATATATTTAAAGTCTTTTTCATTAATATAACTAATGGAATTTAAATAT
>JAAZTK010000191.1:0-26312 GCA_036507255.1 Megalothorax incertus | reverse complement strand
GGGATTATTAGGACTAATCTTCCCTCCTTGATGTACAACTGTGTGATACTGTTGGAGAAAATACTCCCAATGTTGGTTCATAAAGGCTGGAGGAAGGAGCCAGTCGATATCCTCATGCTTCTTGAGCCTCACGTAATTGTTAAGTTGCCTTACAGCAAAACAAAATATTAAATCTCGGATCCATCGGTTGATTTAATCTCTTCCAAATAAATAAATACTCTGCAAGCTTACCTCACGGCAAAATCCACACACAACGAGGTCACTCTGCTAGTTGGGCTCATTACTCCGTCTTCTCCATCCCTCTCAAAAGATGCAACAAGCCATTTGAGAAGACCCATGCAAGCTGTAAGCCGATAATCCTAAAATAGATATAATTTTAATATGACTTTGACACTTTTAAGGACCTGGACTCAACCTCAACAAATGCTAGCCTCTCCTCCTCATTGCAAATCCGGTAGCATCTTGGAAAAAGAATCTCACTCACGCCAATCTGGAAAGGAAAGGAGGATTAGCATACTTTCCATTGTAGGTATTTTTTTTTAATAGCTAATGCTATACGGATACATTTACCTCGCAGAACCAGTGCATGTTTTGAATTAGTGATGCCAATCCAACCTGAATAGAAATTACGGATTAAAATAATTAGAATAATGTACAAATATGTAGAGCTATATTCAATTTACTTTTGTGGTGAATGAAGCTCTGGGAAAGCGATTGATAATTTGATCCTTGTGAAAAGTTTTCCATTCAATGTTCTCTCTTCGAACGACCCAAATGAAATCTGGAGGATATTCTCGAAGGACCCGGTTGGCCCAAGCTATATCACTTTTCTCCTCAGTTTTGTTGTCCAATTCTGCAATTAGTACAAATAAAATAATTGCACCTTCACATGGGAAAAGTATTTGTTATCCATACTATGTAATATGTACCTATGTAATCCCTTTACCTTTGAGGTTATGATGTTTACAATTTAATTTTATAGAATTGCATTTAAATCTATTCATTAGATGATTGCAATTCTAGCATAGAATGGGTATACGCTGATGCCCTCCAATTCGATAATACGCCTAGACCAATTCATAAATTCAACAGGTTTTGACAACCTCGATAGCTCATATCCATTTTTTAAAGAATCCAATTCAAACAATATTGATTGATTTATCTGAAACTGGGTCACACTTGACGCGGGAGTTGCTAATTGTTAATGCCAAGTGGGAGAAAGAAACTTTTAATGGAGGGAAGAAATTTGGAGAAAGTGGGTGAAAGTATTAAATCTAGTAATGAGTCAATTTTATAAAATTTGGAAATATTTGATATCATTTTTGAGTTATGAATGTGCAAATTATAGGGAAATAAGAATTATGCATGTCCCATATACATACCTGTAAGTATGCAAGAAAGGTAAATATGATTCTTTGACATTGCTTTACTTTATCTGGAGAAAGGCGTTGAAATACTCATACTTTTTCATAGTGAATCTATATTCATACATAGACAAATTACGGGTACGATGTACCAGTCACAAAACTTTCTTCGGATTTCCTATGCTAATACGACGGAGGATTCGGGAATCAACTACTTAATTTGATTTTGCGTGTGACCTCTTTTTCTCGGTTTACTTCCACCAACAAATATCTCCTATATGCTTCCCTATAATCATGTCCATTTGTATACTCTTATCCACCTTCTCATTTTATTAATGCGAATAATCCAGAAATAGATGAGGATTTTAATCAAAAGTGCGCCCACTGCTGATATTCATCAAGATTTGAAGCAGTCAATAAGATAACCATATACAAATAGAGCATACCTATCGTATATTCGTATTTTCTAATAATATCAAAATCTAATTTAAGTATCTATTTCTGATACTTATATAAATTGTATCAACTGAATCCATAAGATTTTAACTCGGTTGTGCATGTTTAACTTTATATGATTATCTGCGACATGTTCCATCCGCTGTTTTTTTATTGCTAAAATATGCAAAGGACAATGTACATTTTGTAAAATCAATACGAAATTCATTCACCCCAGCCTAGTTATCCTATCTAACTTTTAATGTATATGAATACTTTAGGCTGAATACCTATGCGATATTTCTGAATGAATGAAATACCTATGTACACATATCAAGTGAAGAGAATGGATGGACATCATGCCTAAACAGAGAAAGGCTCCCACAGAGAAGAGACCCTTTACATAATGAAATGCCTAATATTAAAGGTGTAATAGATATGCATGTGACTACTGGGTAGAGTACACTACAGCCTTGTCTCAAAGACTAGAAATATGTCTTAGGAAAGAATCTTGCAAAGTTCATATGATTTCACCCAAGATTCAGACTTTTCTACGTCCACAAGCAAAATACTATATAAAATGAAAAATCTAAACGCTACCAAATATAGCAATACTTATGTAGCTTGAATTATTGATAATCGTAAACACATAACGTAAACACATAACACGTAATGACATACCTCTGAAAGCATTTGAAGGAGTTCCAGCCGATCTCAAGCCCAAATTGACATTTTTCTCGACCCAACCTCGCTTTTTCAGAGCATTCCGGACCGCAGGGTAGTATCCGACAATGTAAAAGATTTTATGCTCTCTCATCGCTTTTTCCACTTGGCCACGAAAAGTATTTGGGGAGAGTACATGATTCTGATTCTTGTTCGAGAGGTACCTTGAGGCTGTCATAGGGTTACTGAAGCTTCGAGTGCTTTGCTTTGTCTCAAAATGACCCCGATGGAGAGATGTGTTATTGGCATTGCTAGTTCGAGAAGTCCCCAAACGATTATTGACCACAGCTTTAGTTTTGAATGAAATTGGAGCCTTAGAGGTCCCCTTTGACCCTTCATTCTCGCCCTTTGACGACTTTCTCCCGGTAGAGGGTACCGAATTCCCCTGTCCTGGACTCCCGTTTTGAGTCACTGGGGGACTTGCATCAGACTTGGAGGAATCCAGCGGCCCATTTGCATTCTTATTATCATCCGGGGAGGAGTCTGTTCCACTTGTTTCCGGCGGCGACTTGTCCATGTTGTGTCAATGGGGATCTGAATTTGCAGCGGCTCATAGGGCGTAAAGTTTATGGGACACACTTTGCCCACAATATCGAGTCATAATCATGGACTCAATTTACACTAAATAATTTTGAGATTGTGAAATATATTGTATTTGAGCTGAAGAGCTCTGAAATGAATGGTACATGAGTTTCCAAAGGATTAACTGCATCTTTTGGCAGCTCACTTGTTATTTGGTTAAATTGGCAGTGAACTCAAGAGGGGAGTTGGTCCATTAATTGATCCTGAGATCGATAAGATCCGAAGATGATTTGGGATAAAGCTTTTGCGTTATGACCTCCATTTCGAGGACATATCGTAATTGAAAACTTTAGAAGAAATGTGGCAGGAATTTCCGGGTATGTAGAATATCCACATTTTAGATGAACTCATAAATATTATTATATACGTAAATGGATATTAATACAATACAAATATAAATATTAGTATTTTGTATTGAAGATAATTAAATTATTGTATTTACAAGTACAATACATATCTAGCTATATACAGAGCCTGTATTACAGACACTATTAGTTTTATATGAAGCTTAGTTGAATGCACTTGAACATTCCCTGCACTGCACCTCTTAAAAAGTAAACCAGGTGAAAGTTTATTAGGGGGAGGGGAGCTCTATTCCCATTATTTATGATATAATATTGTTGTATCTAAATCTAAATGCATGGAGCAACTTGTCTTCTCAAGAGCTGTCTTTGGACTGCTTTACTAGACTAATGCCCGGGCTTTTTTTCGTACATATATTTATGCTTGGAGCACACATTGCGTTTACGCAGCATTGGAAAAGACCAAGGCAAAAACCCTGGCTGGGAAATGCCAATCATTTGGTTCAGGTATGAAATGAAATATCGTATATATTTTAGGTTCCAGTATTCACACTCCACAGTCTATAGAGTACAACCAAGCTCAAGGTAATAAGGAGTTATCATTTTATATCTAGGTCATTTGCTTATCTTGGACTTTGCAAGGCTATTGAATTTATTCAATAGCTATATACTTATAAGTATATAGCGGGCTTATCCTTAGTTGGGGAATTCCCCTTCAAAGCTGGAGTATTATGGATAAAGGCCGAAACGCCAATTGGAAATTAATGCCCCAAAAATAAACGATATATAAACTAAAATAATAATGGATTCAAGTCTCAAATTATGTATTAATAGGTACTCTAATTTCAAATTTGAGATTTGAATGCAATTTGCAAATAACTTTTGAGACTATTATTAATTTGCTATTATATCGTAATTTGGTTCAAAATTTTTTATATACGAACTTATGGGATAACTTGTCAATCTATTCCGCGACGTTATTTCGACAGTTCGACTTTGCTTTTAGGACGTAACTTTTATAACTTTTTAATTTTCAGAACTTTCAGAATTCCCAGTGCAGTGAAGCTTGAATAAAACTCGTAAACTACGTTTATTAACTATTTGTAATTTATCAAATTATCAATTAACCCAAATTATTTCATAAAATTCATGTTTTGATTTATCTATTGAGATTTGAGAATAAATTACCTAATAAAAGTAAAATCAGGATTCAACCTGAATCTAAAATTAATAATGAGATTAGAGAGTCAATGAATTCTCGGCGTCGAATCGAATTTATGTTAAAAGTTTAAAACGCCCATGCATACAAATTACAAATGTTTGCATTAAATGATTATTTTTTTAACCCATCAAATCATTTTAAATTTTAAATCCAGTTATCTCCAATAACCTCTATCAGAAATTATCATTAACCCAATAAGAGTACAGATAGATTTCACTCATCCTCAATACACCTACTTGGGATTAATTTCTATTCAATTAAAAAGAGTGAACTATAAAATTGTTTGAACATCTCTCATTCGATCAAATTGATCAAATCTCACTTCTCCCCAAAAGCCCAATGTTTTGAAATTGTGAGATGCGGGAATATTTTTTTTTGCAATTATACTCTAACCTAACCGCGCATGAAGGCAGAGGGATCCAATGAGAGAAGCTCTCAATGATGCCAAGAGCTACAATATAAAAATCTCGAAATGACCTCAAAATATTGAACTTTATAAATGCATTCAATTCAAAAGATTTTAAACGGCAAAATTAAATTTCAAAATGACCCAACTCTAAATCAATTTAATTAATGACCCATTTAGCGTCTACCCATCTAACACCTAATTATTCAAATACTTGATTATTCAGTTAGGCTTGTTTTACATCAATTAACGGCATTTAAAATTATTCATAAAATATATTTCTTCAAAATAATAAAAGTCAATTAAAAAACCTAACTGAAATTATATGGGTCTAAATCCTGCCCGAAATTTAATTAATTCAAATTCTTCCCGCGAGAACAATCCCACATTTTTAGACGTGCAAAAAAACATGCCCATTTTTTGTTAAAATTACATATATAATTAAAATTACAAGCTAATTAATTACAATTTTGAACCAACCGAATTATTTTGACATTTCAACATCCCCAGACAGGCTGGCAACGTTGGGAGAGCCCTCTCTATCTCAGGTATTCACTCCTATACCATATATCCACCTGGCTATATACAAACTGGTTCGAAATATCCTCTCTTTTTGCGATCCTTTAGCTCAGGCGAGTCAACTTTGAATTTATACATTCAACAGAGCTGTTTATTTCTCCGACCTTTTCTCGGCAATTAATGCCCTGACCTCGGAATTAAGCTCCAGTGACGACGCCCACACTGACCTCGGGTGTACCAACCCTTGGAGTATCTTTGAGTGAAATTTGATTGAAATTCTCCGAGTAAAAGTGCTTCAACGGACGGATTTTTCAGAAACGCGGTTACGTCTCTTCATCCTACCTCCAACTCGTCACTTGTCCTCTCTGACCTCGAGGACTAAAACTTATTAAAGGTGGACCTGTGTGAATTGTGGCAAGAGACTATCAAATTTAAATCCAGCAAAAATTTTACCAAAATTACACAATGCGGAGGAGGGCGGAACAATCCTCCGGAGCCACCACCAATTTACAAATTGTGCCCTACTCTTTAAACCTCTTTGAGTTGACATAACGAAGGCTCCAACCCTTGAGTCTACCCCACGAGAGAAACATTAATTGGTAAGCAAAGTTCATCATCTGACTCTTAAAATTCTCATTTAAAGTTTAAACATACAGTGTTGGATTTACATTGAATAGTCTGCTGCTGCTGCTGTTCATCGCTCAGCTCTTCAATGTTGTGATGTGAATGTGTGTGTAAAAGTATATACGGTTCAAGCTCTCGGAGTTGGTGATTGGTTCATTTGAAAAGGACTCGGCCAGAGAGAGAGGAGAGAGAGTCGCAAGAGTTTGAGAGAAGTGCACAAACAGCAGTTCAGAGGAGAGAGAGTTATTCAGAGTCCATTTGAAAAAAATCCCCTGCGCTTCTCTGCCCCCTCGAGTTTGGACGCGAAAGTCTTTGGGAGCCCCCAATACCTTCAAAGTTAGGTCTGACAATCGATCCCTCCTCGAGCTTCCCCGCTAACTTGAAAGTTTCGAATCGCGCGGAAGCAAAATCTGGTTTAAAACTCTAATTTGAACCCCCGATGCAATGTCAGCGACACAAAGCTCGGGAGGAGTTCCAATTGTTGCTGAAAAGCAGCAGTCAGAGATGCTAGAATCAATTCATGTCCAACAAGCACAACCCATTGATCTAGCTTCATCCTCTCGGCCAAGTTCAGTTGTCCAAATTCGCCCAGTAGTTCGTGCATTTGGTGGTGGACTTGCTCAGAATACTCATATTACGAGCATGTCCTCATCTTCTTCTACGAGTAGTGGAAAGGGACCTACTGTGGGCAGTATTTCCGGTTCTCCTTCCATTATAAGTGTGAATAGAACTGGACCTAATAATCTTACTATCCTTCCATCTCGATCCACTTCCCAAGGGATCCCTACCTATCAAATTGCAAGATCCGCAATTGTGAGCAATATACGACCAGGTGCACCTGGGTCTATTACTGTCACACCCATTTCCACATCGAAGTAATTGATTTTATTTACCTTGAATTTTTTAAAAAAAATTTAATTTTTTCTTCCTACTCTTTCAGTTTCAATACAAATACCATCCGGTTAACGGGTGCAACCGTTAATAACTCTTGGATCCAGACGACTGGATCTCCTCAGAGTGGAAACTTTACCCCTATCCGTGCTACAACAATAATTGGGAGAGCTATGCGTCCAGACGGCAAGATTATATCAATCCCTCAACAAGGATCTGGGATCCAGCATGTCACTCAAGTATGTTTTGTTTGTTTAAATTAATTATTTTAATATTTGCATTGGAATTAATTAAATTAATTGTTTGCAGTTACAAATGGTGGATAATAAAGGGTCAATAATTAAGCCACAAATAACACCATTGGTGAACGTGCGAGGAATCAACCCACAAGGAAGTACAAACCTGGCTCTACCCCTATCCCCTTTTACCATTAGAGCTGCCAATATCAACCTTCCAATCCAGCAAAGGCCTACAACAACTACCCTCAATAGCAATACTGCCAATGCCAACATGTAAGTATTTTAATTAATTAATTTTTTATAGAAATATTCAAATAATTCTTTTTTTTAAAAAATTCTCAGAGTGCAAAAGGTTATTCCTGGACAAGGTGGGCCTATACAATTACTTAATACCGGATCTACACAAAAATTATCTACGGGTCAAACCATTCAAACCCTAACTTCCATACCCCGCCTTAATACAGTCTGTTTAACCCTGACTTCAAATGGTAAGGGTATGAACAGATCGGATTTTTTTTCCTATCTTTTTTTGCGGGGTTCTCAGGGACATTTTGGCTTAATATTTTTAACAATGCTAAAAATATGCAAAAACTAACCTCTGGAATTTTTCTTTTTCTTTTAGCAACCCTTACACCAAACTCCAATCCTGTAATGACGCGTGGGAGCAATTCAACCAACCTTATAATGACCCCATCAACAACTGGGAATCTCTCATCCCTCACCAAAGTATATCCTGTGACCCGAGATGGGGTTGAGGCACTCCTAAGCCATCCACAATCATCTGGAGCCTCTAAAACTCAAATTAATACATCAGCTTCAACTCCAAATACCCATCAAGTTGTACAAGCTATAAGTGTAGGGCTTCCTGGAGGTTCTACAACTAGCTACTATCTGGATCAAAAGGGGGTTGTAACGAGTTCACAAAGACCACTCCAAGATAACAATAAAGGTGGGTTAAAGAGTACAGGAATGATTATAAGCCAAGGACAGCCACCTCAAGGTCTCTCAATCCCTATTGTAACGACTCATGGGAATTATACCCATGCTATTCCAATTGCCCACCAAAATCAGCATCTAATTGGTACAAATTCATCACATTTACAAGGGATCCCGGGACAGATACAGCTCTCCAATTCTGGAAATCCTATTTCCTCAATTGTGACGTTGACAAACCCCGGGGGTGGGACTCACCTCATTACGACTTCGACGTCGTCATCTTCAAATGCAACAAGTATTAATCCTACTCCCTCCACAACGGCTCCGACCTCTGCCCCGGCTTCTAATATACCAACAAGTTCTACCACCACTTCCTCCAGTTCAAATACACTTGCTGTTACATCTGCTTCCTCCACCTCGTCCTCAGGGTCGAATGCCACACAATCCCCTTCCACATCAAAATCCACACTAAGCCCAAGGCCATCTATCCTGAGAAAAAGAGAAGCTGGAGGAGATGGGCTTCATAATGCAACTGTACGAGCTCAAAGAAATCTTGCACTCAACTTTGCATTGGGTAGTAATGCTGGAGGTGTCCCATCAAGCAGTTCTGTGACTCTAGCATCTTCCTCTACCCCTGGAAATCCAAGTAAAGAATCACTAGCTTCTACAAGCTCAATCCCTGGAGTAAATGATAAAACCTCTGCCCCAAATACTCCACAAACAACCCCTACATCCGCTCTCCCACCCTCTACACCAATTGCCATTAAAGAATTTCAACCTCCCAATGAAGAATCCTCTTGGCAGTCTTGTTCCTCAAATTCCAGTTCAGGTTCTTCTACAATATCTACAACTTCTGAGACTGCAGAGTTACAACTTCAACAACAAGCTCAATTGGTGCAACAACAACAACAACTCTCCAATCCTCATTCATCTTCCAAAGATTATGGATTCAGTATGGGATCATCGTTATCACATCATAGTACAAATTCACAAAATGGGATATTGCCTGAACGCTCAGTACCTGTACTACGAAGGGGTGGGAGTGGACAAGGGAGTAGTAAAGCATTCTCAAGGGACCTGGAAAGGGTAAAAGCTATGAAAGGAAAGGAGGAGAGCGTTTCTCCGAGGAAAAAGCCAAGAAAACAGCAATTGTAAGCCTACATTAGAGAAATATTGATCCTGATTTAATTTATTTTATTATTTTTAAATATTTCAGAACTACCAGTGATCTTTTAGAGACCCCTTCACCTGAGATATCCTTTTATCAGGGCAAGAGATTAAAAAGGAATGATTTAAGTAAGTTTTTCTTGATTTAAAAATAATTGGATTTAGATTTAAAAATTCTAATGTATTTCTGATGGGTTTTTCCAGTGAGGTCGAGTTTATTTGAAGACTTTGATGAGAAATCTTCAATAGTTAGCTCAGAACAAAGCTTAGAAATTGAGCCCCAGCAAAAGAAGAATACAGTTTATTATATAAAGAGACCACAAATGAGTTTACTCACCTATAATAAAGGTAGGAATTGATTTAGAATTTTTTTAAGTAGGCAAACTTGACATTTTGATGCTTTTTCAGGTACTTGGAAGCCTAGGCTGAATCATTTTGAGAGATATAGTGAAGTTAAATCCAAAGATGAGAAAAGACCGTAAGTCCTTTTTAGAAAATTCTATTGAGGATTAATCTGATCCTGAGTTTATTTCATCTACTGATATTTAATCTTATTTGTTCCATTTTAAGGACTGTTAGCGACATGGCTAATCAAAAAGGAGTTCATCAAAAAATTAATGGATGGAAAGTACAACATTTATCGAAACAAATGGATGAAATTGTAAGTTTAAAAAATTAAAATGTGGATTTGAAATTATTTTAAATGGCAAATAGCAAATGTTTAATTATTTCCATTTCTTAATATTTTCAGATCGACCTGGAGTCGAATGTGGTTGCAAACTTTAATTCATTTTTAAGTAGATTAGAAGAAAAACATGGATCCAATAGTTCTGATCGAGATCTCAATAGAATACAAGAATTACTAAAGGTAATTTGGTGGTAAAACTCTTTTTATAAATTAACAGAAATATCTAAAGTACTGTTTTTCAATTTAGGGAAATATCCAAAGGTGTAAAGTTATTCGAGATCAAATGACCGAGTCCAGATCCCAAGGTAAGGGTATCTAGAACATAATAACTTAATAACATAATAACACAATAACTCACTTTTCTTTTGTCCTTCCCAAGTTTCCCGTATCCTGGATCATAGATCACGAATAATGGAGGTGATACAAAAGTATGCAAGTAAACGACCCAGCAAAAAAAGAGAACGACTATAGCATCTATAAACAAGATTAAGATTTGTTACTCGATATTACCAAATTACAAAATATAGAATAGATATATTTTCAATAATTAGATTAATTAGGAAATTAGGAAAGTCCAGATTCAGAACACATTTGTTATCGATTTTGTTAAAGATTTATTTTTGTATTTTAATTTTTTGACGATTATTGTTTTTAGCTCCTTTTTGAAGAAACTAATTTTTATTATTATTGGATTAACTTTATCTGTATGTACTCAAAGAGCAACCAAAATACGATAGTAAGACAATTACGGATATTAATTTAGTATTTTTATCTTAAAAAAGCTTTTTTAAACTCGATTGGTTTGACGCTCATATGCCAATTTAATTCTATACCTTGAGCTTGTTTGTTTTTTTGGTGGGGACATTTTTATTGGAAATTCGAACTTTATAAAAGTGTCCTTTGAATTATTAAGAAATGGAAGTTTTGAGATGCATTTTTCGATTAATTAATATACTTGTAACGAAAATTGTTACTATTTAGGATTATATAAAGTATATACTACCTTATTAAGTTGTTATAAATCATTTTGTTGAATCATTCTATTGTACCTATTAACTATAATTAAGAATTAATTAAGAATTCGAAATTCCGAATGGATAATAATTTTATATAATATGCCTATTATGCTGCATTTTTTGTATTAACCAAACATTGATTATTTTCAAAATACTGTATCAAGCAAACCTTTATAAATATTATACAAATATATTGAGAGAACAATTAAAATTATATACTTTAAAAAATTTAATTACATGCAATCATTTCATGAAATAAACATAAAAATTAATTAATGAAAAAGAATCGATGCGAAAAGGAACGGTCAATTTGTATATGATAGGTATGCTAATTCCTGATAAAGGGTACACAAAAAAGTGAATTCAAATTCTAGCACATGTCCCATTCAAAAATTGTGGATTTTTAATTGTTTTTAATTGAATAGCTTGATTTTAATTAATTCTAATTAACTCGAGAAATGGGCAAAAAGAAGAGCAAGAGGAGTGGGATTGGAGAGCTTCCAAATTGGGAGAGTGTTCCATTAGACGAGGATTTCATTTCCGGTTGTAGAGATTTTAACAATCTGATTTCATTGGAGGTGCTCAATGACTATGAACTCAAAAAGGAGGATGGTATTATAGGTAAATAAATACTAATTAGTATATAATCTAAATAAGCTCTATTAATTTTTGCATCTAATTATAATATACTCAAGGTTCGTGCCAAAATAAGTAGATTTTGAAGAGCATTTTTGGAATAATTCAGGTGTTTTTGTTTTGCAGAAATTGTGTCAACTGGAAAGCGGAAACGAGATGATGACGAAGAAGGGGACGGCCAGGAGGAAGAGGAAGACGTTGAGGATGACTTGGAGGAGGAGAAGCTAAATGAGAAGAAGAAAAAGAGGGTTTCAGCTACAAGCAGTTGGAAGGTGGAGAAGATTGAAGATGAGGATTCGAATGAAGCTGAAGAGGAATATGTTTCTGACGAAGAGGAGAGTGACATGAGCGAGAATGAGTCTGATGAAGAGGAGGAAGAGGATCTTGAGGAAGGTTCAGGGTCAGAGATGTCGGATTTAGAAATTGAAGAAGTTCCAAAACTTGAAGTACCCAAAAGTTCTTTAAGAGGTAGGTTCATTATAATCAAAAAGCTATTTTTTAAAAAATATAATTTTTATATTTACAGAATTGGCTGCCTCTAAAACTCTTAAGAAGGATGCTGAAGAGGATCCGTTTAGAGAGGAAGAGTGGCTAAAGTTGGGTGTTCCGGAAATAATAATTAAAGCCTTGAAAGATAAAGGATTTAGCCAACCTACTCCAATTCAAGTATGTTTTTATTATACCTAATACCATTTATAATTAGCTTTATAAATTATAATTAATTGTGCTTAATAGGCTCTGACCCTACCAGCATCAATTCTAGGGAAAAAGGATGTGGTTGGGGCTGCGGAAACCGGAAGTGGGAAAACTTTAGGTAAACGGTTTTGTCAGATTTTTTTTCAGATTCAATCAATCTTGAATTTCCTTTGTCAATTTTAGCATTTGCCATTCCTATTCTAAATGGGATTATAAACATGAAGCAAAGGGAATCCGCTGATTCTCCCCTCAAAGCCCTAATTTTGACCCCAACCAGGGAGCTTGCAGTTCAGATTAAGGATCATATTGAAGCAATTTCAAAATACACTAAAATTAAGGTAAGATAGGATGTACAAAAATAATATTATTGTACCTATTAATCAGATAATCTCAATTGTAATTTGTATTTCTTCAGGTTATTGTAATTGTTGGAGGACTTTCTGCTCAAAAGCAAGAGCGTCTCCTTCAAAGCCAACCAGAGATTGTTATTGCAACTCCAGGCCGACTCTGGGAGCTGACACAAGAAGGGAATGAGCATTTATCATCACTTAAAAACATCCGATTTCTTGCTGTAGATGAAACAGATCGAATGGTCGAGCGTGGACATTTTCAAGAGCTGGAAGGGATTCTTGGAGAATTGAATAAAGAACCGGAAGCGATGAAGGCTCGGCAAAACTTTGTATTCTCCGCAACCCTCTCCTTTACTCACACCCCTCCTGAGCGGTATAAAACAATTAATCCGAAAAAGGGGAAGGAGAAAAAGTTTAGAAAAGTCAAAAAGATATCTCCAGCGGAGAAGATGGATGAAATTATGAATATGATTGGGATCCGAGTGAATCGAAAGATTGTGGATATAACAAGCAGCAAAGGGACGAGTGAGAACCTCATTGAGAAACAAATATCTTGCTCAAATAAACAAAAAGATTATTATCTTTATTATTTCTTAACTCAATACCCTGGCCGTACAATCATATTTTGCAATAGCATCAATTGTGTTAGAAGAATCACTAATCTTTTCTACTTTTTAAATTGTAATCCGCTCCCACTTCATTCAGAAATGGTACAAAAACAAAGGCTAAAGAATTTGGAGAGGTTCTCGGCGAATGATAAAGCCGTGTTGGTTGCAACGGATGTAGCAGCTCGTGGGCTAGACATTGTGGATATCCAGCATGTGATTCATTATCAAGTTCCTAAAACTGCCGAGGTTCTTTTATCTCTTAAAAATTTAAATTATCTAATTTACATTATCTAAATGTCTAGAGCTATATACATCGAAGTGGAAGAACTGCCAGAGCATTCAAAGGGGGTCTAGCTCTACTGCTAACGGAGCCTGCAGAGAACAAGACTCTGACCAACATTTGTCGATCCCTAGGCCGAGGTAGAAAAATAATTTAGAACTCTTAATTTAATTTATAATTATTTGATTAACTTTTTTTAAAATTGAAGATGAATTGCCACCTGCCTTTGATATTAATGGCCAAATATTTCGAGACATTCGCGAGAGGGTGGACATGGCTGTTAAATTGGAAAAGTTGGAGCATTCCCTGAGGAAAAAGACGGCAGATATTAATTGGATGGCAAAAGCAAAGAAGGAAATGGACTTGGCTTCCTCCGATGAGGGTTCAGATGAAGATGATGCTTCTGCGTAAGCATGCTATAATGAATTACAAAAATGCAAATTCTTTACTACATTGCATACCATAGGTAATTCAATTCAATTTGCTTTTTTTTAATTTGCAGAGGAAAGAAAAAGAGGATGGTTGATAAAAATATTAAAAAAGCCAAACAAGAGCTGGAGATTCATAAAAAGAAATTGAGCCATCTCCTATCTACACCATTAGCGAGCAACAGAAAGAAAACTATCAACACAATTATGATGGTTAGCTACAAGATCTATTGATTAACCATGATTAAATAATTAACATTGCATTGCATTTATTAAAACAGGCTGGAGTAAACAATTTGAAAGTGACGAGAAATGCAACTTCTAAATAATCCTAATATTAAAATTAAATTTTAAAATGATAAATAAAGAACACTTTTTTTGAAATTAATTTTTTTCTGGATATTTATTGATCCCCTTCAAGTCTAGTTAAGTATATAATAATTATAAAACGATCATTATTTTTAAACTACTTTACAATTATAATAGGTAGTAAATTATTGTAGATAAATTGTAATTATTATTAAATCTAAATGAGAAATCAGATGACAATGTTTTGAAGATATTTAAAAATTAATACCACCTTGTGATTTTGAATTAGAGAAAGTACAATGCAATTTCTATATATTATTTTTTGAATTTTTTTAGAGCACAACTTCACAAGTACAACCTAACTAGGTACAAATTGAACGAGGTTTTGGGATCAAATTCAAAATGGCATTTTGCCAATTAAACAAAATTTTGAATTCAGTTTATCCTATTAAAAACAATCCAGAGCTCAAAGGAAAAAAGAGATAAGAGATATTTTGAAATCGTAGCTATTTTTTTAACATTTTTAAATGCTTTAAATGAAAATGAATATAATTAATTAATTAATTAAAAAGTAATATATATCAAAATGTAGAAGGGAATTGTAGTATATTCTTAGCAATCATATAATTCAGTTTAGAAGATCATATGGTGGTGGTAAAGGAGCTAGTCTTCATCTCCAGTTTGATTCGTTTGCCAAGTGAGTCTCTCCTCATAAAAGCTGATGACAACTTGAGGGCATCGGACATTTGCAATCCTCGCAGGGACCAGGTCAGCCTCATCCGTATCTTTCCATTTCATGAGGAACATGAGTTCTCCAGAGCTGTCCGTAGCCCCAATAATCTTGTCAGGGTCAAACCCGCGATCAAATCCAGTTGGGTCATTAGATCGTTCCTATTTTAATTTAAATAAATTTAAATTAAGCATCTTTTAAATTACACAAATCATGGGGGCAATTAATTAATAACAAATAACATACCTGTGTCTTTGAAACAGCGGATCCTCGTGCTTTCTTGCCCTTGTTCTCCTTAGACTCGGTGGAGTCTGCAGCGGCTCGCTTTTTACCACCCTTCTTTGCCTCATTCTCAGCCCATTTCCTCTCAAATTCCGCAATTAACTCAGGGCAATCAAGGTTGTCTGTGGGCTCCCAAGTATTCTCCTCCCTGAAATTAAAAATTAAAAATATAGCCTCAGAATTTCATCAGCCGCTGCCACCATTTGTAAAAAAAAAATTCTAGCGGCTTTTTGCCAAGCTCCAAAAATGACAATTAAAAAAATGACAACTTACTCTCCGTAGCCGACCCACTTGAGGTAATACTCTGTCCTTCCATTGACCCCTGTCCGTTTTTCAATGATCTTTTCGACGGTAAACTCTTCTCCTCCCTCCTCCTCTCCATCTCCAACTTCGTTCTCCTCGTCAGATTCTTCCACTTTCTTGGAGGTGTCCCTTTTGCCCATTTTCTTCACTGTCATGGTGGAGCAATTAAATAAAATGGATTAGAGAGTGTATTAGCACACCTTTGGTATGATTTAATGTGTAATTTGCGGGGTTTTTCGGGTACTTTTGAGGTCGTAAAAAGGTCAGATCGTGGAGCTTCTAGTGAATTATACGAGAATCGAATAAAGACTGTCGGCGGCGAAATGAGAGTGGGTCGAAGGCAGCGCTTAGTGGACGTTTTGAGGCGCGAATTTCATATAACGCGGGTTTCTGCCTTTCTTTCCAAGAAATCCTCGAATTAAAAATACGATTTTTATAATCCCCGAATTTAATTAATTGACCTCGATTTAATTAATTAAAGGTGTTAATACCATTGATAATTCAGGCTACATTTCATTATTCATTTCCATTTATTTACAAGTATTTATTGTCGTTTGAATTGAAGAGTCGTATTATTTTGAGATTTTTCATAATATTTTTAATTTTTAGGTTAATTAATATTCAATTTCAATTGACATTGGACATCTGCATTGCATGGTTTGATTGTGTTCTTTATCGGTGTTAAAAAGATCCAGAGGATTTAATTTGCAAAATGAGTAGTGGTAAGTTGGGTATAATTAAATTGACAAATTGAATTGGATTAGATAAAAATTCAAAATTGGAAGCTGGAATTACTTAATTGGATTTTTATTAAGATTGTTTTTGTTTTATTTAATTTCTAGATGATGATGATGTTCCAGAGACCCTGTCCAGGTCAAGGAGCCGTCGAGCTAGAGTGGACAAGTTTGCAAAATTTGAGAAATTAAAGGAAGCACGAGCTGGTGGCAAAAAGAATAAATATGAGGTGAGTTTATTGACGTGAATTTCGTGCATTTAATTAATAATTGTATTTATGATTGCATTTCCATTATTTTTTTTAAAAAAATCTTCAGGTTGGAGAGCTCGAAAATGTGTATGATGTTGTCGATGAGAAGACTTATTCAAAAAAGGTTCGGGAGCGACAAGATGACGATTGGATAATTGACGATGGTAAGTACAAACGTTCTTCATGCTTTTATACATTGTTTAATGAGATTTTTAATTCTTTAATAGGTACTGGCTACGTGGAAGATGGTAGGGAGATATTTGATGATGATATAATGGGAGAGGATGACGGAGGCTACGGGAAATCCAAGAAAAAGCCAGTAGTTTCAAAGGAGGATAAGAAAAAAGAGAAATCTGGATTTCTCAGTATCCGTGACATGCTCACTGCAATGCCAGGCAAAAAGAAAGGTCCAGGAGAGAATGGAGCATCCTCCTCAAGAGCCAAGAAAGCTACTGTTGACGATGACGAGATTCTGGGTGACATAATGCGGGAGATGGATCGAAAAAACAATCCAAGCAAAGCATCCCCATCTACTTCGACCTCTTCAAAAAGAATCCCCACTAGATCAGAGCGGGTTCTTGCAATGCCCAACTTCCAAGACCTTCAAGATGACATGGATGACCTTCCAATTGTCATTGAGAGGAGACCCAAGGTTGAGAAAAAGAAAATTAACCTCAAAGATAAAATGAAGATTGATTCAAGTGTGCTTCAAAACATTGAGAGCTTCTCCGTGAAAAGGAAGCGAGATGATGAGGATGATGAGATGCCAGAGGTCAAGGTGGAGAGGATTGAGGTCGAAGAAAATGGGGTTGACAATCACAGCTCTTTCCACGAAGACTTTAGCCACCCTGAAGACGTGCCAATGGCCATCCCAGAAGAACCTAAAGAAATACCCAAAGAAAAGGAAAAGCCAAAGGTCATTGAAGGGATCGGAGCCTTTGAGGATGGACTCCAATCCGAAGCCACCCCCAGCGAGGTTGTTGACGATAAGAATCTGGTGGAGCAGGATGAATCCGATGATAGCAAGGTATATTTTTAAATATAGAAAAGGATTTAGGAGTTTATTTAATTTTATTTCCACAGTCTCTGAATTTCTATTGGTACGACATGCACGAGGAACCCAGATCCCCTGGAACTTTGTTTATTTTCGGAAAAATCAAAGCTGGAACAGGGTTCTCGAGCTGTTGTCTCATCGTTAAAAATCTGAGTCGAACCATCTTCCTTCTCCCAAAAGAAACGGTACTCAAATTATTTCAAACAAATGCATATTTTAAATTATGGCATTTCTCCAGGAGGAGGATGGATCCCCAATTTCTTTCCACGATGTCTACACGGAATTCAACAATGAGATTGCACCCAAATACAAAATATCCATGTTCCGATCAAAACCGTCTGAGAAAAAATATTGTTTCGAGCACAAAGAAATCCCAAGAGTTTGTTCCTATCTGGAAGTGCGATATTCCGTAAGAAATTTAATTTTAATCTTATTAAAATGAGAATAATAATTAAAATTTATTTAAAAAAGGGCACAATGCAACAACTCCCATCTGATTTGGAGGGTAGGACGTTTTCAAAGGTATTCGGGACCAATTCCTCACTCATGGAGAATTTCCTTTTGGAGAAAAAGCTCAAGGGCCCATCATGGCTTAAAATAAAAAATCCTACGCAAATTGAAAGCTCTGGTCAACAGAGCTGGAGCCGATTTGAAGTAAAAACTATTAGTTTAATGGTTCAAATGTATATTAAATTACAATTTTTAAAATAATTTCAGTTTACATGCGAAGTTGGAGACATTTCCCATCATCCAGATTCTCAAACAATGCCCATGCCCACATTTGTTATCGCTTCACTCTCCCTCCAGTTTGTCCATGATGCTCAATCCAAGAAGGATGTAATTGTATTTGCAGGAGCGGCAATTAACAAGCAATTCCAATTCACAAAGCCACTCCCTGAAAATGCAATTTACCAAGATTTCTTTTGCCGTAAGTTTGTATATGTTTTATTCTATTTTCCTATTACGAGTATAGCAGAGTACTTTTAACACATTACTTTCTTATTTCAGTTTTAAATTCGACCCAAAGGAGAGATCTGGCCCTTTGATGTGGACAGAGCATTTGAGAAAAAGATGACTAAAATGGACTCGGAGCGAGGACTCCTTTCGTGCTTTATGGCCAAATTACAAGGAGTTGACCCAGATATATTTGTAGGCCATGACCTCAACCTGGAACAATTTATTCTACAGCTACAGGCTCATAAAGTACCTCATTGGTCGAGGATTGGCCGGCTCAAGAGGTCATCCGTATCTGGAAAGAATAGCAAAATGTTTGATTGGAAATCCAACCTTTCTGGCCGTCTGATTTGTGATGTCAAAATAAGCGCAATGGAACTCATTCGGTCTCGATCCTACGACCTCTCCACCCTTACCACCCAAGTCTTGGGGATGAAAGAGGACGAGATTACTCTATTAACAGGAGCAGAGATTAAGCAATTGTTTGGGACATGGGAAGGGATCAAAAGTTTCATGAATTGGGCTATGATGCTTTCTCTCCTTAATCTTCGCCTTATGAACTCTCTCCAAGTCATGCCACTTGCCCTCCAAATCACCGCCATTGCAGGAAATACCCTCTCGAGGACACTTTTGGGTGGGAGATCCGAGAGGAATGAGTTTCTACTCCTTCACGCGTTCCATGCCAAAGGGTTTATTGTTCCAGATAAGGCACAAAAATCATGGGGTCGGTTCAACAAAAAGGAGGAGGAGGAAGTTGCGACGGGAGAAGAGGTCCAGGGAGGTGAGAACAAGGGCTGGAAAAAGAGTTCAGGGCCATCCTATGTTGGAGGACTTGTTTTGGCTCCGAAAAAGGGCTTTTACGACAACTATATCGTTCTAATGGACTTTAATTCGCTATATCCTTCCATGTAAGTTACTAATTCCTGTCTGAAATACAATATAATATTTATATTAAAGTTAAAATTATACAATTTCAGCATTCAAGAGTACAATGTATGCTTTACAACATCTGCAGCAAGTGGTGTTTTGGATGAAGAGAGTACAGAGGAACGTGGGATCCTTCCAGAAGAGATTCGAAAGCTTGTTGAGAGCCGGAAGTCAGTGAAAAACCTTATGAAACGGGACAATATTCCTCCAGATCAAATGAGGCAATACGATATTCGGCAGAAAGCTCTTAAACTCACGGCGAATTCAATGTATGGATGTCTAGGGTTTAGAAACTCGAGATTCTACGCCAAAGAGCTGGCTGCAATGATTACAGGTGGGTGAAATTCATTCAGAGTTCGTTGGCACCGTTAATACAAATGTCTATCAATCGTAATTTATTCTAATTTCTAGGAAAGGGTCGAGATATTCTGATAAAGACGAAAGAAACGGTTGAGAAGATGGGATTTGAAGTAATTTACGGAGATACAGACTCTATAATGATTAACACGAATACCCAAGAGATTCAGAAGGTGTATTCAATCGGGAATAAAATAAAACAAGAGATTAATCGGACTTATAAGCTGCTAGAGCTTGAGATTGATGGTGTTTTCCGATTTCTCCTCCTCCTGCAAAAAAAGAAATATGCTGCACTTCTTTACGACCCTAAAAATGGTAATTTTCATTTATTTTTAATTTTAAAAATTCTTTCAATTTCAATTTTGGTTTTTTCCCACAGAAAAAGGGATCCTTGAGCTCAAAGGGCTGGATATGGTTCGAAGAGATTGGTCCAAGATTGCAGGGTCTACTGCGAGGAGAGCACTGGATGAGATAATGAGCGAGCAACCCTTGGATGACAAGATCCTCAAGATTTGTCGCATTTTGGAGGAGGTTTCAAAGGAGTTGAGGGAAGGAAGGGTTGAGACAAAGGAACTCCTCATTACAAAGCAGCTAGCAAAGAACCCTGAAGATTACAAAGATTCAAAGTCACTCTATCATGTCCAGGTTGCCCTTAGAATGAACGAACTTGGGCTACTCCCCAAGAAATTCAAGAATGGAGATACTGTTTCATATTTATTTTGTACTGATGGACTTGCACATCATATTCGTGAGCTTGCGAAAGCGGATGATGAGGACGGAGCCCCAGAAAAGAAAGAACTGAAGCCAGACCCTGAATATTATCTTTCTCAGCAGGTACATCCCGTTGTATCTCGTATTTGCGAACAGATTCCTGGATTGGACCCTGTACGAGTCGCAGAAGCATTAGGTTAATACGAATATTTGATAAATAAATTCATTTATTTTTCAAAAAAGCGCAATTCTCAAATTCTTCCCTTTTTTAGGCCTTGACCCAACGTCGTACAAGAAGCGGAGGGTGGTAGACTCGGGTGAGGATGATAAATTCATGAGCCAAGTCTCAGAGAAAGAGAAATACAAAAACTGCGAGAGGTTCTCCTTCCGGTGTATCGAATGCAAGGCTGTTGTGAGTCTGGAATGGGCTTTTGTGGGATCCGTAAGTCTATTTTATGGGTTTTTTATTGTATTACACACCTCCCTAGTTCTCGAGATTAAAATGTTCAATTTTGAATGAAGGATGGGGAGATTGGATATTGTCTGGACAAGTGTCTTGGATGCGGTTTTTCTCTGACTGCCCAGCTCAAACACATTGAGAACCGCCTTGTACTTTTTATGCGCAAATTTATCAACAATTACTACAAGGTTTTATTTCATTTTACAGTTAGTTTGAACTTGTCTAATATGTAATTTTTCATTGCCAAATTAGAATGTCTATATTTGCGAAGATCCTGCCTGTTTTAACACCCAGCGTGGAGTATCCCTTAAACTTGTTAAAGGTTATCCAATCTGCCCTTGCAAGCAGGCCATTATGTACAAGGACTTTGGGGATTCTCAATTGCACAACCAATTGGCATATTTTCAATACTTGTTTGATTTTGATAAACAATTCCTGGAATTATCGAAACCCGAGCAAGGTTATTCAATATATTAATTAAGTATTAATTAGGTTTTAATGTGATTATTAATGAATTATGATTAATTTAATCCGCAGATTGTCTTAATTTGAACACTGGGCAGCGAGAAAAGATGCGAAAGAGTTACAGCGTTCTCTTCCAAGTAGTTTCCCGCCTTCTTTCCCGATCCTCGTACTCTGAATTCAAATTGGGAAGTTTCTACAAGAATTTGGAACAAGCGAGGATGAATCTCCGCAAAACTGCTAATGCATAAAAGGCCCTAAACTTTTTTCATGTATAAATTATTCATTGATATTCCTCCGCATTACAGCATTGAAATAAACACATATGTTTCTATAATTATCTGATCTAATGTTATTGCAATTTATTCCTATTTACTATTAGATTATGGAAGTTTAGTGAGGTATTAAGAGATTAGGGGTTAATGTAGTAATTGAATTGAAAGTAATGGGGGAAATGTCAGTGGTAGATGCTATAGGGTCAGAGCAGCCGCAGATCCAGGACTCGGTGGATGGAAATATCCGTAATACAGGATTAAATGCGGTAGAAGCTTCCAAAGGTAAAAGAAAGGGTAAAAAGACCAAGATCGGAGCAATAAAGAAAGTCAAGGGCCCTTCCAAGAAGGGCAAGTCCAAGAAAGGTGTCAAGAAACCCAATGGAGGGAAAAAGGGAGGTGGTAAGAAGTCAAAAGGGAAGAAAAAGAAGGGCAAGAGGCGGAAAAAGGGTCGCAAGAAGCGGAGGAAGAAGAAAAAGAAGGGTATTTGAATTTACTTTCGTTATTTTTGGGGAATTTAAATGCATCCGGAATTTCTCAGTTGCTCCGAGGAAGTGTGAAGACATGCTTGACCCCAGTGCGATGGAAAACCTTTACTATGTCGCCCATAACCTCCCAGAAGCCCTCAAGATCCGGAAATTCACTTGGAAGAAAAAGGGGAAGCGTAGGCGTCGAAAGGGAAAGAAGTAGGATGGGCACTGGATATTTTCAAATCAAATAGAATAACTTGGGTAGCTTCCGATAGCCAAATCAGATATCCTCAAATGTAAATTTATGTATCGCACAATTGTTAAAATTCATTTATTCATTGCCCCTGTTTAATGAATTGAAAACACGTGTAAATATCCATTCTCTTATCTAAATTATCTCTACAATATGTATATAATTATCCATATTCTAGAACTTTATTTAATGACGCCAAATCCATTGGAAAAATTGCCTATGCATATGGATTCTGGAAATCTACTGCAATTCAAAATACAAATAATATGCAATTCAAAATGTGCGTAAAAAAACGTTCAAATTCAAAAACGATTTATCTACAAAAACATCTCCTTTTATTGAAATTTCTCCTCTTCACAACATATCCATTTCCCTCACCTTTTGATTAATTTGGCTTAATTTTGATGGTTTCTTTTTTTAAATATATATAATTCTACGGCGGTTTTAAAACCTGCAGGCTGCTGACACAAAATTCTCTAGGGGAGAGTTCTTAAGATTAGAGCATACAGTGAGAAGAACGACGGTTAATTCTAATACATTTTAATATAGAGATCGGGTATAAATATAAATAGTAGTAAAACTACATATTTTCAGGGACATATTTCCACATCCTTTTGAAAAGTTTGAATAGGGATTGCATAATAGAGCAGGGTAGAAGTAGAGGGAAGCGGGGAAGAGGTCAGGGGTGACGCTCCCCGCCTCCTGGAAGCTTGGAAAAAGGTCAAAGGTTACATTAAAAAAACTTAATATTTATCCAACTGCCCTTAATAACAAAGGGGATAAAGTAGACAGTATAGGACAATGTGATTTTAAAATAACACAAAACCCTAAATTTCAAGGGAATTCCTATACCTTTACAAGGAATCCTATAGGCTTAGGTTAGGATTAAATCTCCCTTGAAGCATGAAAATACTGAAAGGGCTTTTTGGAACTAGAATATTATTTTTGATACAAATCCGTCAAAAAATATGCTATTCTTAATCAACAAGTAGTACCTTTTTAATCCGATTAAAAACATTGAAAACTTCACACACAAAAAGGGGCATTTCAAAAATAGTAAAATACCCCAAAACACATTAAAACACACATAAAACCTAATTAGAATAAATATAAAAAATTCAAAACCCAAATGCAGCTTTTATATTTCATAAATCATAATAATATCGTGCGTATATGGAATATGGATTCCTGGAATCCAGAGCCCATAACCTATAAACTATAAAGTAAATACATATACAAAAGAGAACATATGTATCGTAAACAAAATTAATTTAAATTGAACTTTTTGCAGACTTTTCCTATTACAAATATTTGGCAGTTTGGACTAGAGAAAAACATAAGTTGTTGCACTCAATGAGATTTGTTTTGATTGACTAGGTTTGATAATGACGCATTAAATGCCAATTCTTTAAGCATAGCTCTGTTCAAACTTGGGACTCAAAATGACAAAAAGTGTCAAAATACAAAACTTAATTAAAACATTTGACATTTGCAAATTTAAAAACACAAACACATTTCTTTCAAACCGTTTAAAATCCCAATAAGTTCAGATCTAGCTATTCCTTGAAATATTGTATATGAGAATATGAGGGGGGTACGGCTACGGCTAGTTTTATAACTCTGATACTTTTTTCCTTTTTTTTACTAACAACTCCAAGTCCACAATATAATATGTTTAAGTCTAAAAGAGACACCTTATCTCATACCAATTGAATGTAATCAAAAGTAATTAATTTGAGCATGAATTTTCAATTATTAAATTTATAGTATGTACTAATATGTACGATACATTAGGATAGTATTAGTATTAATATAGATTAAAATTACAGAATTAATTTAATTAGAATATTGTTATCTTCGTTTGTTCAATCACACTTTGATTGGCTCGCTCTTCCTCTTAAAGACTTAAATACAATTGACAGGGATAGCCTTCAAGTTCTAAACAAAATCCACATTTTGGGGGGTTCAGAGTGTAAAAAGGGGTTCAAAATTCAAATAGGTTTTTTTTTCAAATAATTTCTCTCCCCCAAAATGCAGTTTATACAAAAAATGAGCAGATTTAGAACTCTGTGTAATCCTTATATTTTATTTTTAAAGTATTCCAGGATTAAAAAGTAAAAAGTCTTGCAAAATTTTGAATCCAGGATTCTTTCTTTGTTTAAAAAGTTTTAATTTGCATTTGGGAAAAAATGGAGATAGAAATTATTAAATCCGCTCATAAATTCATGCCATTCCTTTTATAAATGCATACGTTAATGTGCTAATTTTTTTAGAGGGAGTCTATTCCATTTTCTACAAGTTCTAGCATGTAAGAGATTAGCTTTGATTACTTTTAGTAGTATCATTTAGACGTAGGAGGAGTAACTGTATTTTTTTTACTGGAGAAGGTAGGTAAAAGTAGTTGAAGAATCCGAGCAGAGTGTTGACTTGACTTTGAGAGAGAGAAGTTTTAAGGGGAAGGTTAGTTTTCAGGTGTATTACTTTCTCGTTTTATAGTAATATTAATATAGTATTTTCACCTTATCCAATCCTATGTAGTACTTATCTATCTCGTATGTATTTAATCGTATTCTTTAATTGAGGAATTAATTGTAATTTTATATATTGGTGAATTATATATCATATACGATAGTAGTACAGTTTGAGGTGAGTTAGTAGTAGTATATATTCATATTAGTAGACATGTAGAAGTTTCACGTACGATGAATCCTTTCCCATATAATTTGTGAGGAGAAGAATTTATGTATAATTTATATATGTAACAAGAGAGTTTGATTTAAAAACCCACGACGAAGAGTTTAGTTTTTTTTTAAATTCACATTTCAGCACTTTTTTGAGTTTTTCCCTCCAAAGTAGTGAAAAAAAAACACTTTCCAACAAGCTACGTAGATGCACACGAGTATACTTTTGGTCATTTTTTAATACACCCACGATACAGGAACCTATAATAATAATAGAGAAACAATTAGACATCTAATGCCGTCTGGAACATTTCCAAATTTACCCATTGAGGCTGAATGTGAATCTTCTCCATTGTCGTTTCCAGAATTGAGATTGTTTCTTCGATATCATTATTAACTATAATCTAAAATCGAGAAAAAACAAGAATTTCAAGCTAGAAATGAACCGCATTAATTACTATTGAATAATCTTACCATATCAAAGAGATGTCCATACGCCTTTTTAAGCATTTCAGACTCCCTCACTAATCTCTCCAGACTCCCATCATACTGTAAATTATAATGATATACAAATTATAACATTATCCGTCCATATCAAATTAAAACAATTATTTCGATACGATTTTTTTCAATCAACTTACGTCTGAAACGGTGAGTGCGGGTGCAGCAATAAAGACAACAAAGGGGGAGAACTCGGCCGTTCGGAGGATCTTCATTGCTTGGGGTTCCACGTCCAGAATGGAAATGATTCCTGATGGAAAAATGCCATTAAAAATCAAAGATTTCAAGATTTTAATTTTTTTTAAAGTTTCAAGCAAAGTTGCAAAACACACCTTCAGCATGAATCCTCCGGATTGTAGCTAGCTTCGTGCCATACATCGCTTCTTCGTGGGTGCCGTATTCGAGGTACTCGTTCGCAGCAATGTCACTCATCATTTTAGCATGTGAGACAAAGTAATAATTACGACCATCCTCTTCATCCGCCCTTGG
>JAAZTK010000190.1:0-26332 GCA_036507255.1 Megalothorax incertus | reverse complement strand
TGTGCCTTCTTTAAAACGCATAATTGCTGAGGATGAGCCTGATCCGGAATGCATCAAAAAGGGAAAGGGTTCAAAGCTACTGGATTTGGCGTCTAAAAGATGTGGAGGTCCATGATCTTAAATTGCATAAATTTTAATAAGCCAAATTATTTAAATTTAAATATTTTAGGCAAGATTTACAGCACTAAAAACACTCCAGAATGCTCCGAAAACTGCACATCCACACCTTCCTATTGGGAATTCGACTGCCAACCCAAGCCATCAATCCTAATTAATGAGGTAACCATTTTGAGATTTGTTGGCATTTTTAAAAAGGGTTAATTTGCATTTAAAATAGGGTGGAAACCGTAGTTGGTGCTTTCAAGGCAAGGTGGGTCGAGTCGTCGTTCAATTTCACAAACCGGTGAGGGTTCTGGGCTTCAGGCTTTCCCACTTGCCTCTGAAAAATAAGGAGTCTGATGCACCTACAGACTTTCAAGTTTTGGTACGTAATGAGATTTTAAAAATTATTGTACCTACAAAGTAATTGCAATGGAATCATTGAAGGGATATGACTATCTGGAGAATGAAAAGCCAAGCAAACTAGGTACATACGCCTACAATGTCTCAGGGCCTAGTGATCAGTTCTTTCGGGCTCAGGTGTGATTAATAAAAATTAAAAATGACAATATATGACATTTTAATTGTTTTTTTTAAATATATAAATAGATCTTTCATCTGCGAGGGCTTAAATACGTGGAATTTGTATTTCGAAACGAGGAAGAGGACAAATCTACCCGGATTAATCGAATCAAAGTAATGGGCGTATTTAATCCAAGCTGGGCAAAGCTTTGAACGTTGAGCGTTTTTTATTGTATGACGGAAAAATTGGCCTTCATAACCATTAACAGTTTAAAGACCTTGATAATTAATTAATCCTTTAAGAATCCTTTGTAATATACCTACGTTATTTTACATCCTGGAAATAAATAAATTTATTAATCATACGGGACATGGGCCGCTTTGGATCTTATGGGATTTGTTAGTCAACGACTAATTGCCTAATTTATATACAGATAATACTAATTAATTCCAAAAAATTATAATTAGCCATTCACTTTTAAGGTAGGTTGGTACTCGAAATATGTATACTCTATATGATCTATTGTATAGTAATCCATATCTATTGAAGCGTGAGTAATCCAGAACTAATGTCAAGAATAGGAATGCTTCATTAGTATTCATTAAGATGGATTCGTCACTTTCAATTATCATAAGTTCATAACATACCTATAGGTGTCTATCAGTATATCTTATTTTAACTTCATCCTAAAGGAAGGTACATACAATTATATATGAATGAGTCTCAAAAGATTTCCAATCACTTTATACCTGAATATCAGAAAGGGAAATGAATCATCTTCTTCAACGAATTTAACATTTTTAATACTCTTCTCAAAAGGGAGTCCCAAAGATCCAAATTAGTCTGATTTATTAGAGTCTAACAATTTTATTATATTTTTTTAAATTCGAAATGATCATGCCGACGTGTTGTTATTCCCTCCAAAAGGGGACAAGGATTGTGGCCATCATTGACATTGTATAATAAGTCCCATGTCATTTTTATTTTGCTAATTTGAAATTTATCTTTTTTAAAATTCAGGGATTCGCCGTCTCCGGACTCATCCTCTATTTCGCACTAATGGTCTACCCAAATCTCTCCTCAATATCAATCCCTCCAACCCCAATCTTAAATGGACAAAATCCAAACCCTCTAGATACCTTTGACATTGTCGCCCCTCAATCTGGGTCACAACTCCCAATACAAGTCGAAATCCTCTACGAGAATGTCAATACCTCCTGGAGGGATCGGAGCTGTCACATCAAGAAGATCGGTTTCTATACAATGGATATTGTTGACATTTCTGTATTGGCCATTGTAGTATTTGTGGTTGATATTTGGGTTGCTACCTGCCTTTTTACAGGGTCATCAAAGGTACGATACTTGAAAAAAATTATATAAAGCTTCGAATAGGAATTGTTTTCAATTTAATTTACACTGCACAGAGGAGCTACCGAGATTGTAACATTTGGCATAACATTCGACTGACCTCACTCGTCCTTATGGTCATCCTCTACATCTTTTATGCACTTCAAGATAGGATCCTTCCATTTCAAGAGATTTATTTATTGGCACTTTTTGTGTTTAGAGCCTACGGGATTTGGATTGTTAATTCCTATCTGAATTACATTAGGGAAGGTCACGAGCTCCGAAGATTTGTGGATGCAGAGCCTGTAGAAATGGAAGAAGTTAAGCATTAATTGTCTAATTGTCTAATTACTAATTAATTATAATAAAAGCAATTATTTTGTACAATTAAAAAGCTGAATTTCAGATGATTTCAGACCGTTCTTTTTAATAAAAATCTAAATAGTGCCCCTTTAACAGTTGAATAAATCGGCGGTTTGCAAAGCGCGAAAAATACGGGCCAAAAACTGTTTTGTTCTGTCAATATAACTTAATTAATTACCGTCATTTTAATTGTCAACATTGGAACATATTGCTCAAAGAATAAAAAGATGTCGAGTTCCAACGATTTTAAGACACCACAGAATTCTCAACAAAATCCAGAGTCATTTTCCACCCCGAAAAATAATGGGGTTAACCGAAGGTTGGAGGCAATTAAAGCTGGGGCCTTTTCGTCAACACCCCTCAAAGTACCAGCCTCACCGATGATGGAACGACTTGGCTATGGCACAGGTAAGAACCCTCAATTAGCTAAAAATCCCCCTTTAAAAAGGCTATTTTTAAATTGACAGGTGTTGGTGTTTACATTCTCGAGAGAAGTCCAAAACCTACAGGTTTAAAGATGTTCATATTAAATTTCGATATGATTAATTAATACTTTGAAACAGGTGAAGCGAGAAGTCCATGGGCAATTAAAAAGATTGCATCACTTCGGGATGAGAATGGCAAACTCCGAGATGACTCCTGCTATGCTAGACGGTTGGAACATGAAGCCAAAATCCTCAAAACCCTCTCTCATCCAAACATTATCGGCTATCGGGCTTTTTCTGCAATTTCCGGTTCAAACAAGTCTTCTTACCTCGCAATGGAGAAAGCTTCAAAGTCTCTAGCAGATCTCATTGAGTCCCGTTATGATGATCTTGTCGCAGAGAGGAATGACGACTTCCAAGCTGAAATGACCAACCCCTATCCTGCTCACAATATTGAGAGAGTGATTTTGGACATTGCAAAAGCATTGGATTACCTTCATACAGAGAAGAGGATGGCACACTGTGACCTCAAGAGTGGAAATATACTTATCTTTAATGAATTTGAGGCTGCAAAGCTGTGCGACTTTGGTGTGACACGGAAGCTTAAAGCTAATGGACTTATCGATGGTACCTATGTTGGAACTGAGGTAAAATATGAGCTAATAGTATAAGAAGTGTAGAAATGTATTGCTTATATATTTTAATTAAATTAGATTTGGAACCCGATGGAAGTCCACCTCTCGAAGATGGATAAAAAGAAGTGGGATATTACACATAAAGCGGATATGTATCCTCTTGGGCTTGTAATCTATGAAAGTACGTTTAAACTTTAAATAGATTATTATAAATAAAGGGTTAATTAAATCTAAAAATTCTTTGTAGTGATTGCTCTAACGCCCCCACACTTCCCTCCGGAAACTGATATGGAAAAATCCTATACGGGTGAATCCGAGGCTCCGAGTTTTGACGAAAAAGAATTTGATAGGCTACTTTCAGAGAATATTGGTATGTTTATAACTTTATACTATTATAACTTTCCTCAATGATTAGAATTGTTCATCATTTTAATTTGGACATAAATTCGATTAGGTACAAGACCAATGCTCCCCGACATTGAATTCGAAGAGTCTTACAATAAAGCTATGCAAGTCTTTTACATTCTCACGGAGGAGGATCCCAGCCTTAGACCTGATGCAAAGGATGTCGTAGCTTTACTTGAAACAGAACCAGAGGGCGAGAAGAATTGAAAAATATGCTCAAATTCTGATTCAAAAATTCAAATTAATTCCATTTCAACTTTGAGTATTACAAGAATTCAAATACCACGTAATTTGTAAATTGCAGATTTCTAAATTAATTTTTTTATTCCTTGAATATTTTGTAAAGTTTTTAAGCTTAAACCAAAGTTTAAGCCCATTTTTTGAAATTATATAGGATGTATTCCTATATAATTTATAAAAGTTTAAGCTTTTGTACATGTATAGAAATACATGTACAAAAGCTTAAACTTTATTAGTAGGTATTTTTTACAGAATAGACTATAGCTCTTATCCTTAAAATACAATTTACATTTATACCTTTTGTACTTTTATTTTAATGGATTTTTTAAAATAAAAGCTTATCAATAACTATTGTACATAATACAAAATCTTTTACGAATATTTCTCATCGAATATGCAATATCGTTAATTTACATAATTAGGTAGTACCTCAATCTGGATTCAATATAGGGAAATCAAAGACTCAAGAGGTTAGTACCTAGTGCTTGTAGGAATAGTAGGAGGAATAGGATTTTGCATAGTTCCTTTCTCAAGTGACAAGCAAGTAGGAAGATTTCACATGGGGATTTTATGCAGAATGTCTATTCGCAAAAAAAGCCATTCGAGTCCCATCAGAACTCGAGTAACGACTCGCTAATTTTAATCCATTTACATAAGCCAAAGAATATTGGAAATTCTTAGTTAATTTAACAAAGTCTCAAAATGGCTCAAAATTTGCTAATTACAAGTCTGTTCATCCTGATCTCTGCAAGTATTTTACATCAAGCCAAAGGTAAATGCATAAATCTACATAGGAAATTGGTAATTTAATAAGAATTGACTCCTCATTTTAAACCATTTAGGAAATGCAAGGAATATCAAACTCGTAGCTATGAATGGGTAAGATTCAAGGATGCTTAAGATTTTCTTGATGCATCTCTATTAAATAATACTAAATAATCCTATTGCTTAATTAATAAATATCTAATATATGACAGGAATCAATACTGGGTATCCGCATCAAGTCCGTATGCTCCTCGTAAGCTCAATCAATCATATTTTATAGTAGTATTCCAATTGACTCGTATATTATGATTATGCATTCAATATTTTAATCTAAAATCTATTGACATTTTAAAATAAAGTTCTCAACTTTCATTTGGCGTACCAATACTGCAGAACTTTGGTAAACCATTTAAAATCTATGTAACTACTACTTATCGTATTATTTAGAGCAAGACAAGATGCTCTTAATTTAAATCTAATTACTTAATTATCATTATTTTAGGGTCTCCAATTGGTAGCTCTCGAATCTAAAGAGGAGGTTGACATTCTTGCACATTATCTCAATACTCTCGAAGGTTTGCATACCGTTTCTCTTTATATTAAAAGCGCTTTGGGGGAATCCGATCTCTCTTTGAAAATCTCATCTTGAAATACTCTTTAAAGCCAATTATTCTCACAGCTCTAGGGATCCTCTTTAAGCGCCAATTTAACGCTTTAATTGATAGATAATGTCGCCCTAAAAGTTCTTTTAATTAGAAAAGCCAAAAGGAATAAAGTTCGTTAAACCTTCTTTCAAACACCTTTGGTTTTTACATAAATCATCCTAAATTAGCCATGTGAAATGACTTGTCCCTTTTTAATTGAATTTCATTCAGATCCTAAATGAATTCTTCACGGAACAAATCAAATTCCTCAGAAATCCCCTTCCTGCTTCCTTTACATCTTCAAAGAATCTTCTACCTACTTCTATAAAACATATAAAACAATAGGGTTAAAATATCCCCTTTTTACGGAAAAAAAGGATCTTTACTCCTTTAAATTTAATACAATTACTATTCGAATTGGCATTCGGCACGAATTTAATGCTTTAATCCCACATCCCCTTTAGGTAATAAGAATAATGGGCCTACGAAATCGAGCGAAAAGTTTTGGACATCAGCGAATAAGCTGGGCTCAGGTACGTATAGTTAAATGCAAATGCTCTGCATTACATAAAATTCCCAATCATTTCACACGTAGAGAGTTCATGGATTTGGATGTCCTCAGGTTTAATTAACTAATACTAATCCTAAATTAAAAGAACCTAATTTACATATATCGAAAAATCTCAGGGGAACAATTAAACTCTAGTTTCGCCGAGTATTGGCTTAATCGGCAACATGTAGTCTCAACAAATGGGTAAATTGGATTCTAGTATTAATTAAGGCTGACTCCTTTAATTTGAAATTATTTAATTATTCTATAAAAAAGCGCACCTAAAAAACAATGCATGGGAATGCGTGTTACAACAGCTCAGAGGACTATTTTTTCCCCAGAGGAATGCTCGCAAGGTATGGTATAATATTAGAATTTTGCGATCTGACCCAATTAACTAATTCTCAATTAAAATACAAATTCCCTTCAGCCCTTCCCTTCATATGTGAACAACTTCGATGTGTATATTACAATTATCAAGTTTCGCCATTCCCTCCGGAGCAAGAAAATGAAAACCCAGATTTAAATGGGCGTTCAACGGATTTCGGGGAAATCCCTGCTCCCGGGGCGTCGTCACCCTCACCTCGGTAAGATGGTAAGACTAGAATAGATTGTAAATATATTTTAATATCTTAAAATTTAGTCGTATATCTCTAAATAAAACATAATATTTGAAATAATGTGCAATTTATTCGAATATAGGCATTTCTCCAATTCAAACCCATCTGAATCCACACTCCGTGCAAATCATTATATCACTGCATCAAACACATTAAATTTCCTTGCTTCGCAAACACATTTGGAGGGCCCTTCAATCCGAAGGAGAATCACTCTTCGACCTCAAGTTAAATTGAAAGGGCCTGACTTGGACAAATATCTCTCGTACCAACATCCAGTATTCAGGCACTCTTTGAGGACATCAACGCCCGGAATACCTACTGATTCGAAGAATATTTCTTCTTTGGCACCCACTCATCCTACGCTAAATTTTAATTTAACACAGGAAAACGAACCCCAAAGCTCTCAAAACTCTCCTAATTCTCATCCTGAAATTGTAAATCCAGAGAATCCACCTAGTTTGTATCCAGGAAGCTTTCCTCCTCAAGTTCCAGAATCCTCAGGACCACCAGACTCCTCAGTTCATCATTTTTACAATAATCCAGACTATCCTACAACTACTCCCCTAAGTATACCTCTCCCAAGTCCAAATATCTCAATTGCCTCCGTAGATCCTGACGAGTTTTGGCGAAATGCACAGAATCAAACTCCGCCAGAATCTCCAATTCAAGACCCTGTGGAAGAAGGAGCAAATTCATATCCTACACCAAATATTCTCGTTGTTTTAGAAGGTTCTAGCTCTGGAGGCATCGGATCTATTGGAGGATACCCTTCAAGCCGTCAAGAACCGGAAATAGATGATCCTCAAATTCAAATATCTCTAGAACCATCAAGTTCTATCCCAATATCTACTGAACCTACAATATTTCCATTCCCTAATACGCCAGAACCTTCATATATTACTCCGGAACCCAATAATTCAACGTCTCCTCTTCCTCCTCAGCAGTCAAACAATTCTGGAGAGGATAAATCTGAAGAAATTTGGGTAAATGTCCCTCCAAATTTGGTTAGAAAAGGGTACGAATATCCTCAGCCACTTACATTGACAAGCTCTAGTTCTGGAAGTCCTTTTAATTATCCTTCAGACCCACAAACCTCTCAAAATGAACAAATTGAACCAGAGGAGGAAGCCGCACAGCCATCAGAACCCAAAGAGAATAAGGTTAGATTTTTCCCAGGGCCAAGAAACATTGTAGAACGTGTAAAGACCTTTCAATTTAATCGAGGAAATTCTCCTATCAGTTGGGCAAGAACTAAAGCAGGGAGGAAAAATTAATACAAGTCTTCTAAATGTGTTTGCATGTGAGCTAGAAAGCTTGAAATGCATTTGTAAATATATCGTATAGGATTTTAATCTTATAATTTTGTCAGTTTAATTTTAAACATGAACCTAATATAATTGAATTAATTATTAAACTCTTTTTATATTGTTTAGGCATAATAATTATTTATTCCAATTGTTAATTTCAGGAGTTGGTTTTAGAAATATAGTTGAAATATATCGTATAATTAATTCTGAATACTACCGATTTGACTTGTTACATTTGGGAAGATTAACGATAATAAAATATAGTAGTATTTTGGCTACATGGAATAAAAGTTACTACCTTAGACCTACTAGTATATCAATATGCCTTTGTGAATTGACAATTTGAATTAAAAGTTTGACATTGATTGACTCGATATCACTTTTGAATAGTACCTACTCGCGGTTCTGGAAGCTTTAAAAGTGTGGTTAATTTGTCAATTTCTCTCTTTCTACTAGTTGCTTCGTGTGCTTTCTTAATAGTTCCATTTCTGCTTGAATCTGCAAAGATTGAAAATATTTTTTAAAAGGTTTAGATTGCCGTATATAATTTTGAGATGTCTATTTTTAAGTACCTTATCTGTGATTATCTTTCGCTTTTCCAACGGAGAGCAATGATTACAAAGTGCAAGGATACGTCGAAGGTCAATTGGGTGTCCAACATTCAATACAACATGCTTATTTATCCTAGGATAGTAGGGACGTTTGTTTGGCCATACATCTGCCATTCCTAGAAGAAGAAGATAAATTTAAATGAGAGTAGATTTATTTTATATTTTTAAAACGTATTATTTCATACCCGTGTGCCAAAAAGGAAGGACAATTGGTGTTTTTTTAACTTCGGAAATAATTCTCCCAATTCCCCATTTGATTCTATACAGTTCTTCTCGTTCTAAATTCACTTTGCCTTGAAAAATAATTAAATTAGAAAAAAATATAAGGAAATGGAGCATTTTTTTCCATGTTCGATTTAATACCTTCCGGGAATATGTGAAGCCAATCCCCTTCGTTGAGCCTCTCAATTGAAAAGTCTACCGCTTTTTGATAGACCCCCAGACCACGTACAACAGGGATTCCCTTCCCATTGGCGAAAATGAACGAATGCCAGGCTTTTGTAAAGCATATATCGTGAGCTGAAGAAGATGGAATTTTATTTAAAATTTTAAAATCAAATTGAAATCAATTTTAAATTAATTTAATTACCAGCTAATGTCCATCGCATTTTTTCCCGATCTAATAGTTGTTTGTGTGTCATAAACATTCCAATAAGAAATGGATCATCAACACAGGATTCTACGGGTTTAATTCCAATATGTATAGTCGAATTCAATGAAGATTTAAGATCAAAATCTTACCATGATTAGATACAGTTATTCTGAAATAGATTGAAAAACGAGATGAGGTTTAATATGTATTTTTAATAGAGGTAAAATCTTCAAGTTACTTACAAGCCTCTCCCTTTGGGTCTATTGTAAATAGATTCGATTAATGTTCCTTTATTGTAAATTTTTGGCCGATTAAAAGCACTAAGGATGAATTTCCCTATTACTCCTACAGAGTAAATTATAGCTTTACTCCTCGTCTTCCAGTACGATGGTGTCTTTTTATAGGGTTCAAAGAAGGGCCTAGAATAAAGAAATAAAAGCAAAACAATTACAATAATTATTATTTTTATGAATTTGATTAGAATTGATCATTACCATTCGTGTGTGAATGTTGGCTTAATTTTGGGTAGTTCCCTTCTTGAAATATTGGCATTTCCAACCTTTGTGTGTTGAGTGGTAGTGGAGGTCATTATGCGTCTAAAACAATCAAAAATATCATTATTAAATTAAAATTAACCTTAATTTAAAAATACCTTAAAAATTGAGATCCAAGTCCAACTTTCCAAATCCAACACGCGTAACTTGACTAAAAATAATTAAAATCTCAATTTTTTCCCCTTTATCCAATTTTGATTACATTTCAGGAGAGCACTTGTCAATTTTAGGGGAACTTGACCGGACAAACCGGAGCAAAAATCGAATACAGCTCAGGATGTCATTTTTTGTGGATTTTGTCAAAATTTTGGAATTTTGTGGAATTTTAATTTTCAAATGAAATTTGAATTGCGCAAATCCGCGCCTTAAAAAACAAGCATAAATCCCGAGATAGCTGTCTCAATTTGAGCCGAATAATTCTCAACCGACTTTAAATAAAAATCCTATTTTTTAACGAATTAATTAATTAATCCTCATTTAATAATTAATTTAATCCATTTCATCATCAAGGGAGTGTCCATCGTATTATTTTAAACCGGAAGGACCACGAGGGTTCATCATTTCCTGGATTTCTTTGCGAAAAATCGAGTTTTTTCGCCATCCAGAGATTCCAGACTTCTCCAAGTTGAAACTCAAAAGTCCCAAGTCCTTGGCTGGATATTCTAATTAAGAGGATTGCTAATTAGGCTGATTGTTAAAAGTTCAAAAAGGGAGGTTTTAGTCACTCGCTCAGAGATACCCTGATAAATAAAATGGCTCAAAGTATTAGTCCAAGACGTGGAGGTCGAAAAACGAATGACGGGGTCAACGGTGGTGGAAAGGATTCTCATTCTGTGAGCAAAAGGTGAGATGTTTTGTGATTAATTAATTCTTAATTGCATTGCAAATCTATTTGTAATGTTTTTTTAATATTGGGAGATTTGTGAGTGCATTAAATCATTTTAATTTTGTATCTTTTTGAATTGCAGATTGCAGCAGGAGTTAATGAATTTAATGGTGAGATTTAACTGTCATATACTCGTATCCTTTGAAGGATATAAGATTTTAATTATGTTCATTTTTAAGTAAGCATGCATTTAATATATTTTTGTTTATTAATTTTATTCTAGATGTCGAAAGAAAAGGGATTTTCAGCATTCCCTGACGGTGACAACATATTCAAATGGGTTGGAACAATCCACGGGCCAGAAGAGACGGTAAAAGATTCAAATTATTAATTGAATTCGATTTCAAAATGCAAAATATGCAATTATTTGCATATGGATTGTGGGAATTTGCTATACTTTCTCTTTTTCGCTTTTAAATTAAACAAATATGTAAAATTCAACCATTTATGATATAAATTACAGGTTTATTCTGGACTAATTATGAAGCTCTCTCTCGAATTCCCATCTGGGTACCCCTATACCGCTCCCACCGTCAAGTTTACTTCCCCTACATTCCACCCAAATGTAGATACAAGCGGTGAGTTGCATAATTAAATGATTTTTAATTTTTCTAAGATTTATAAAAATGTTCAAATTCAAATTGCAGGGAATATATGCCTCGATATCCTCAAAGACAAATGGTCAGCACTGTTGGATGTGCGTACAATATTAATTTCCATCCAGTCTCTTCTCGGCGAACCAAATATAGACTCACCATTAAATATAAAGGCTGCTTCACTTTGGAAGAATCCAGAAATGTACAAGAAAGCCATGCTCGAAGTGCATAAAAATTAACCATAAGCCTAATCTAGATGAATAATGAGGTGGCTTTAAAGCCTCCTCCTCAAAACACTCTCCGTATATTTATTAGTTTACAATCGGTCAAGTAATTGTGTATCAACTTCAAACCAATACACCTATGTTCACACGGCTCGTAATTCTAAGATTTTATAAAGAAACCAACCTAATTTCGCCCTTAAGTACAATATACTACTCGAATCCGCTCTAATCTATCCATCATTTAACTTTAAGTTATCTCTATTTAAATAATTGTGAAAAAATTCCTTAAAAAATCCTTTTCTATCCTCGTACTTTGTAAGTTAAAAAAATGCAATAATAGTGTCTTTGAATCAAGTGGAAAATAGATAAATTGGAATTTTGGAAAATGAAGCCAAAAACGTCGATAATTTTAACTAATTAAGACCATTATTTAATATCTTTAAGTTCATAAATTAATTCAAAATTAATCAAACGGATAGTTTGATCAATTCTGTCCATTTACTCTAAATTATCTTAATAATATTAGTATTCCTTTTCCAAGCTTTTGTAAATACCGAATTAACAATATTCCAAATATTGCAAAAACCAATTAGGCAATTATTAATTAATAGGTAGGTAAGTTCCATAGGTTAAGTTAATCATGAGTTAGGTATAGGGTTAAAATAAAAGCGTATCATATGTAATACGATATCTGTCTGTCTGAGAATAAACTTTCAATAAAGAGTCAAAATCTGATCATATAATAAGCTCCGATCAACTTGTTTTTTATTTATAAATTATTTTTACATTTTGAAATAAATAATAAAAAATATAGGTTGTGTTTTTGTATAATGTATTTAGTTTTACATAGGTAATTGTGTAGCTATTTGTAATAGGTATTTGGGTAACTTTGTATGTTTGTGTGTGAAATGTTTGTGAGACTCGGAAGTTGTGTTTTTGTTAGAAGATTGAGTGCATTTGTATGATTCTTTGCATGTAATTGTAGGTAAACTGTTGAATAACGTTTTCGAATTTGTGTGTAATTTGTAAATGTAATTGGATTATTGGATATGGATTATGGATTTTGATTTATAATTTGTATCAGATCTCATAAAGATATGATATGTAATTGTATCGTGCATGTTTGACGTTTGTGTGTGTAAATATGTTGTATAGGTCAGGTAAGGTCATGTCAATGTTTAATGTGTAATTCTGAATGTGGGATATGCGTGTAAAATGTAGGTATGTAAATGTGTGATTCAGTGTTTAAGCCTTAAACTTTAAGGCATCAAGCTTTGCATTTCATCCCTCCTTCCGAATTTTTGGCAATCCAGTCCAAGTACTCTGTCAAATCAAAATCAGGATTAACTTTTTTGAATTCTCTATATTTAAACTTTTTTAATGCCATATAAATTCTTACTTGAAACACGCGTATATGCGCCTGGAAGGTCAGGTTCGGCGCAGCCTTGGCCGAAGGAGACAATCCCAACGATCTGATCTTTTCCACTCTTGTTCTTGACCATCAATGGACCACCACTATCATTCTATAATCAAGATTTATCGGTTTTAAAAATGTCATATACTCGTATAGTCAAATCTAAACTTACAATACAAGCATCTCGTTTACCCTCCTTGTAGCCAGCGCAGATCATACCTTCCCAAAGTTTCTCGCCAACTAGCCCCTTGGTTGAACACGCTTTGTTAGACAGAATAGGTACCGTTACCTTTCTCAGGGTGTTTGCCGTTTTTCCAGCTGTAAGCGACCAATATCCCCACCCAGCAACCTGAAGATCATAATTTAATTAAACATTATATTAGGAATAGGAACCATCTTAAATATTGCTCACAATAGCCGATTTTCCGGCATAATCATCCGACGCCGAAGGCAAGCAAGCGGTAGAAATGTTCTTATCGTTATCGAAAAGGTCAATCTCAGATTCCAGTTCAATTAGTGCTAATTATAAGTAAAAAATGTTATAAGAATTTCGAATATTTATAAATTAAATTACCGATATCGTTTCTAAAAGTTTTTCGGTTCCAGCCCTTGTGGATTATAAACCGCTTAGCAGAGACGTTAAATGACCTCTGGGCCCCTTTTTCTTTTCCCAAAGAGGATAATTTATGGGTATTAAACCAAAGGTGGGTGAACGAGGGGACTTTAGATGTAAGACACTTTAAAATAAATAATTAGTAAATAATTAGTGTATTTTTCTTAAACATAAGGGCAATTACATGAGCTGCTGTGAGGACGTATCTCGAGTTGATCAAAGTACCCCCACAAAAAAGACGCTAAAAGAGGAAAAAGAGGAAAAAGACGCCAATTTGAATTCAAGAATTTTAAATTGTGATAATTGATCAATAAAAATTTTATATAATTACATCCATGTAGGTAGATCGCTTCTGGGTAATTGCTACAAGCCAGGGGAATTCTCTCTGATTATGAAAATAGGATTACAATTAGATTACCTACTTATACATACAGTAGTCATTTTAAATTTTAATTGACTAAAGAGGGTGAAAGGAAGAATAATCTCGTACCTCATTGGCCTGAGTTCCTCCAATTATATAATCGACGGAAGGTCTGGAAATCCCACATGCTACAAGAAAGTTTGTTTAATTAGCTAAAGTGACAATGTGATCCAATTAGTAAATTAATTATGTAAACAGGAAGTTAGCTTACTGCACTCTTTCTTTCGAGTTGCTGAAGATTTGAGCTCCGTGACATCTTCTTCAAGAGCTTCAACTTGCCCCGATTCCGAATCCTCAGGGATATCAATATAGTGAAGGTTTGATGACTCCTATAAAATGATAAATTAGTATGAAATTTACTTGATCAACTAATTTTGTAAAGCATTACTTACAATTGTGGTAGTCTCCTCATTCTCATCAGATCCAGGTAATGGTATAATTGTCGTTGAAGAATAAATAGCACTTGTATTAATCAGAAGAAGGATTAATGGGATCAGAAGCAGATTCATCCTTTATGACTGGAAAAAATCTGGTTGTATATTGTAAAATTCCTTCACCTTTTCAAACAGTATTAATTAACATTGATAAAATAAATAACTAATCCTCTAATTTCCTAATAGAATATTGATCCTAAGTATCAGTAATAAAGATAAGCTGATAGCTACAATAATTACACTAAGGTCGAGGAGGAACTAAAGACTAGAAGGAAGATCTCAACTGACGCCTTCCTTTTATATTCACAGAATCACAATGCAGTGCAATCTTTTCTATACAGATTCAGATTTCAGATCATATCCTTTCGCTTAGGATTACAAATTGCTACCCAAAGTGCAAAATACTAATTTTCATATACTTCTGTAGGTACTTTAGACATGGGGTTCATATGAATTCTGAATTGATGGGCTTAGTCTTAAAGATGCTTGAGCTTTCACCCTTCCTATAAGGATAGTAAGATAACACCTTTAATCAAAGAGCTACTAATTCTTCAAATGCAATAACTCTAAAGCCAGAAAGTAGGTATGCTATCGCTGTACCTCTTGAATCTTGCAGATAGAGATAGGTACATAATGAAGATATGGGCAAAACTTGAGACTTTAATGCTTAATCCCAACAAAAAGTGTATGCGGAAGAATTGGTGTTGGCCACAAAGACCTTTAGCCAACAAGTTGTGTGAAAAGCCGGTTTAAAATGGTTAAAACACCCAATTCCTCATAAGAAATCGAGTCCACCCTGTCAGATTGACATCCAAAGGTAGCTTGACATGAATTTTTCTTTCATTACAACCTTCTTCATGATAAAGATAAATTGGGTAACTCAATCTGGTTCTGGTTTAGAAGCCTCGTAAAAACGGGGTTGTTCAAGATGCTTATTTAATCAAACTCATCAGCTCACACTCTCACACAGGGTTTTGCCATATGAGGATAAGTAGGTAATCGATTGTGTTAGTAGCAACTTCTTCATCTCTTTTTAACCTACAATATTCCAAAGATCATATCAGTTTCCTGAATGCTAATAAGTTTGTTGCATTTCCTCAAGTTCATCCCCTTCCCATTGTGAAACTATGATTAATATCTTTTATGGCCTAGCCAAAAATGAGGTGTTCAAAGATTATAAATTGCTTTATGTGAAAAAAAAGTTTCTAAAAATGAAAGGAATACCCCCAGATCATTTCTCCCCATTTGTCTTAATTTATATCTCATGAAAAATGAATATTTCGGGGCTTGGAAGTTACTTTCCCAAATCCAATATATTCCTAGCCCATTGTGTCTATTAATTTCCGTGACCGATCCTCGACCCAGAATTCTCTCCACGCACTCAAAACAATGCTAAAAGTTTATTTTATTTATTGCATGTCCAATCCCCTTTAGAAAGAGCATAATATTATAGGGAAATCTTTAAAAAGGATAGGCTTCTTCCCAAGAGTCGAGGGACTCGGAGGGGATTAAATAAAATGTTCATGATTCGAATATGAATTATTGAATATTCATTTCCCCGTGCAGATTCCTTTGGGGGATATAACGAAAAAAACCTGTTTATTTTTTAGAAATTGAGGATTTTGCTAATACTGATATTAAGAACTTAGATTTTCAAGGGCACAAATTTGGAAATATGGGGAATTGGAGCTTGTAAACTTGTCCAATGATTTACAAGCTCGACTGACTATAGATCAATTACTCGAGTATTGGGATCATTTAATTAATGCAAGGGAGGAGTAGCTGCCTATAAAATATAGAGTAAAAGATTAGAAAGATATCAAATATCAATGGGTCAGACTGGGTTAAAAAAGCAGGGCAATCGAGATTCGGCGTGCAAAACTAAAGGATTAGGGCTAATTTATAAATCTTCAACTTAATATTTTCCCTATCTGAAATTGAATAAGAGTTAAACAGTTTGGAGATTAAGGTTGAACTTCAATTTTATTGAAAACTTTAATAATACTATAAAATATCAAACTAATCTTTCTTTACAAAAAAAACCAAATTTGAGTTTTCAATCAAAATATTTCAAGAATATTTCCAAATGCAATCTTTCTGGAGTTGAATCTGTTCTCTTATTTAAAAAAATATCTTTATAAGTTCCACATCGAATCTTGATTTCTTTGCTTGGTTGTAAGGATGATTCATATTTTCCATCCACTTCGGAAAAGAATTGCACCTGAGAAAAATCTAATTTTATTCGCATCTTGACTAACATCTATTAAGTAGCCCGTACTTAGGATTAGAGTATGCAATATATACTATACTCCATATAATGTATACACATATGGATTTTTTATTAGTATTATTAGTTTAAAAGTCTTTACCATGATTGATTTTGAATTGCGAATTGAAAGAAATCTTGGATGAATCTCATAAGCTCCGTTATTTGCTTGCATCATGGGAGAGTAGATATGTTGAAAAATAATAGTTCCAAAATGATCAGAGGCTAATCTAACAGAGCTATTAAAGAATTTTAATAATTTGATTAAATATCTCATTAAATTTTTTAATCAGCCATATATATATTTTAGTAAATGATATTAATTACCCAAATTCTCCCCCGGTCTCCCTGTTTGGAATTTCGTGAGCAAATTGCCTTGCAGTCGCAGGGAATGGATTGGTAAGTGGATGTTGGTCTAATGTGCCACTATTGTTAATTATGTAGTAGTTGAAAGGCATTGTTTGTCTAAAAAACAATTGATTTTTAATTAATATATATATGTAGATCGCAACTGATTCGCAATTATGAAAAAATCTTGCCTTAAAAAGGGCGATGGAAGGGGTCTTCTGAATGGCTTTTCCTTAGTCATTAGACTCATGATTATGGCATGAGGCGTCATTCTAATTTCATTTATAAATGAAATATTTGAGTATGAATTTAAATTTTTTCGTAAAAGGTTATTTTGAGTTGAATTGCAGATCATTTTTATCAAGATTTTAAAATTTTGGTTGAATGGAAATCTCGAGAATCTGAAATCTCTATTTAGAATTTAAATATTTTTGTTCTCGTAATATTTATTAAATGTGGAACAACGAATATAAGGAAAAAAATTGATACGTGCAATACTTAATACTAGATATGTGAATATGTAGGTAGGTATTGTAGGTACTATCTTGACCTCATACCTATCTTAGGATTAGTATCTTTCATAGGACCTATAGTAGACTAGTACAATAGTACTATGCATATACCTACCCTATAAGGCTATAATATACGATATATGTATATAAATGCTATACATTTACTATTAATAAATTTCCTAGAATCGTAGAATGGCCTAAACCTCAAAGCTGACCTTATGCTTAATCTAGGGAATCGAATTGAGATTTTATAGATATTTTACCCTACACATTTCATATTTGGTCTCAAACTAACCCTAAGACCATTTTACTTAATTACTGTTTGTTAGTAGTTTACTTTTCAATTATGTCGTTTGAGTTGATTAAGCATTTACAATATCCTATTGTGATTCAACTCTTGTTTTTAATCTAGAAGCGCTAGCATGATTTTTATAAGAAAAAGTCTTGTTTTCGAGCTTAGGACTAGTCACTAGTACAAAATCAAATAATATCGTACGAGCTTTGAATGCAATAGTAATGCGTTATGTGGGGCAATATAGGTATGTATAAGATCAAATGTCAAGTGAATATTTACGTATTACATGTATTAGAGGTATGATTTGGCACGTTTTTATTTGCAAAATAAATAAATAATCGAGATTTAAACAAAAAAGGGTGAAATGTGCATCTTTAAATATTACACCAATCCTACAATAATCAATAAATTATATCAGTATTTTAGCCAAATTCATTATTAATTAATAGGATTTTTTTATACCGCGTCTCGAGTATTGTGCAAAATCCAATCTGCATAACCTGTGATATGAAATGAATATTTATTTGAATTAATTTCATTTGATCTTATAATATAAGTATATTCAATATTAGGTACTACCTGCAACTCTGCTGAAAACTGTCGGATTTGGATCATTTCTATTATGATAATTTCTATCATAACCCCAAGAAATTACGCCGATCAAAGTTGAACGGCCACCATTTGGCATAACCTGATTAGAAGGTCAATCAATTAATAAAACATATTCCATTTTCCAATCTTTAGTTAATTTTAGTGTCAAACCAAAGGACCACCAGCGTCTCCTAAAATAAAATTTATTTTAAATTAGGTATCTGTAAATGATGTCCAAATTTTTGAGGTATTGAAATTCTCATTTACCCAAGCATGTTTCATCTCCATTATATGACAAATATCCAGCACCTACAATTTAATCTTGGCATAGTATATTCATTCAGTCTTTGTCTAATTAGCTTACACATCATATTGTCGGTAACTTTTCCAGAATGCCTAGTGTCCCGGTTGCAAACATCATTCTTGATAACTGGTATATCCGTTTTACAAATCCTAATATGGGGTAATTTCAATTAATTTTTTGAAAATATTCAAGTAAGCTTACCTGGGATTTGTAATTCTTTGATTGAAACCCTGTGACACACTGGACCAAGCCATTATCTTAGCCTGGACCCCAGCATAATCCTGATTTGCCGCAGGGAGGCAAATTGGGACAAAAAAACTTCCAGAGGAAATGTCAATAGGTTTTTCCTACATATGTATAACAATGACTTAAGCTAACAATCTATTTTATCAAAGTTTTTAAGGTTGCTTAAAATAAAGTTCTAACCAAACGGAGTAGAGCAATATCATTGTCTTGATCGCGTCGGCTATAATTTGGGTGCATTATAACTTTATCAATAGCTCTTTTGATGTTTCCATTTGATATCCTTTGCGACTCCTGGAAAGATCAAACAAGGTCAATACAAATTAGATCCGTACGGAGCCTACGAACGCCCTTAGAATTACAAATATATTACTTCAAGGGAATCGTGTGCAGTTAGCCAAACTTCCATCCGCCCAAGAGAGAATCCATCTACGCAATTGGCGCTCGTAATGACATACAGGTCATTGATGAGAGACCTAATTTTAACAAAATTTAACAAAATGTTAATATAAATACTTCGGTATTACCCAGCACAATGGGGTCTGCCCCCAACAAATATTCTATCTTTGACGATCGCAGCGGTCCAGGGCCTAATTGAAATCAGGTACAAATTCAAAGGCTAATTCTATATCTTTTTATTTAGTAATGTACATTTCGTTGATCCTAGAGTTTGTCCCAGCTAACCTGCTTAAATGGAGTTTTTTTAATTAAAAAACAGACCTAATTTCTAATGAATATGCAATAACTTTTAAATGGTATACTTGCCTAAAGCCGTTGCGCCCGCATTCTAATGAAATAAATAAATGCAATTAGAACACACAGGAATATTAAGATTGTATAGAGACTGAATCTTCCTCCTCAGACTCTGATTCAGACTCGGAATGTATTTTTCTTTTCTTTTTAACAAGTAAATGCAATAGATACATAAACATAAATTTATAGTATGTGTAAAGTATTATTAGTAAAAAGATGACAGTCACAAGAAGAATTAAATAAAAATTACGGCAAGAAGCACGGCCTTGCTTAATGAAAGTGTCAATTGGGTTCCCCTCCTCATCAATAAAGGGGTTAAGCGTTGTCGTCTCTGATTCCTCCGGTTCTAGGGCGCCATCATTGAGTTCATCTTTGAGTGATTCTGGGATTTCTTTGGTGGTAATTGAGGGGGGTGTTGGTGCTGGAGTTGTTGATGTTGTAGATGCGAATGTAGAAGTGGATGGAAGAGTTGGAGCTTCAGAGGGAATGCTTGGAACCTCTGATGGAACGCTTGGGACCGATGGGAGAGAGACATCAGGTGTTGGAGGAACTGTGGGATTTGTAGGAAATGTTACTGGGACCGGAACTGGAGTTACAGTTGAGGGAGGAGGAGCTGGTGAAGGGGAGGGTGGCGCAGGCGTAGTTTCTTTTGATTCTTCAGAGGAATCCTGAAATAAAACATTTTTTTAATTATCAAATTACCTAATACATTTTAATATCTGGGGTACCTACCTCATCCTCATCAGTAACGTCAATTTGTTTTGTCCACTTTTTCCGATTCTTTGGCGTGTAGTAAGCGGAGGATCCATGTTTGACCTTTAGCTTTTGTTGCTGACGCTTAGGTTTTTCCGCAGAAGATGGCCTAGAGAACCCGCTAAATAGTTCGCTTGAGAATTTGAATTCTGAGGCAAAGTCACCCAAACCGGGGGCGATCTCATCAGCCTCATCATCCCCAGAATCCGCTTTTGCACTTGTGGGGATTGGCTATAATTTGTGAAAGGAAAAATGGGGTCAATTAATTTGGCTATATTATATCAAGGTCATACCTTTTGAGGAACTCGATATTTAGATTTAGTAATTGCTTTAGCGGGTGAGGATTCCACTTCCGGTGAATTGTATAGAATATAAAGGGATAAAAGAAGGAATCCTTCGGAGGATCCAGGTCATTTTGAGACAGGAAAGAGTTAAGAGAGGTATTTTTAAAGGTCAAGCGATGGTGGAAGACTAAAGAAGTGCTTCATCAGTTCGAGTTAATCAAAGGGGTGTTTAATGCAAATGAGGTAGGTTAGAGTTCCAATGAAAATAGACATAATCTTATCGAAGCTGAAAAAGTTTAAAACAAGTATTGGAATTGGGATTAGGGTATATATGTAGGTATTGCGTATGTTTGAAAAACTGTAAAAGTGGTTTTTTAAAAGCTAAAAGTAAAGCGTGTTTATTGGCTTCCTTATATCTCCCCAGAGTCGACGGTGTCAATCAGTTCAGATTCAACAGGTCAACTCGAAAAAGACGAAACTTGACAATTGGCATTCTTGCTTATCTAGATTATACCTTGGCCATCTTGTCATTGTGTTCAAGTAGAAGCAAACCGGCCTATATTATTGTGATTTGTAATGAGATTGAAAAAACTGGTTAATTAAAAAGACTTGATTTCAAAGAGAGTCAACCCACGACCGTTCTTCGACTCGCTTTTATTGAGTACCGACCCATGAAAATAAAACCGTTCTTAAACTTGAATTTGACTCAAATTTATTATTATTTACAGGGTTAATACAATTCAAGATGCGCTTGCTAATTTATGGATGCAATAAAAGCGATTTGAAACTGTTCTTTTTTACGATAAAATAAAAATTTATTTCTCTTCTATGATTTTTTAAAGCCATTTCAGTATAATTTTAGGTACTACAAATGGTATAGTCGATTCTATTCTGTGACTCTTTTTTTGCTTAATATCACATACAAATTAACATTAAAAATTTTAACCCTTAAACTTTATCATAAATTATTGCACTAGTTCTAAAAAATTATGTACAGGAGATTATTTTAAAATAGTCCCAATTTTGAGATTAATTTTGACACCAGTCAGCTCCAGGTGTGTTTTTCAGGATCCTAAATTTAATGAGAAGTTTAAAGGGTACCAAATAAGGGGCAAAGTATAGATAATGTATGAAGTTAGCTGTTAGAGTTATATACCATTGAGGATATTCGGCCACTCCTATCATGAAATTCATTAAAATGTTAGATCGTTAATATTCACAAGATCAATATATAGGAATTTATTTATAATGTAACTCACGGGTATAAACTCCAGGTGATTTTGGTTGAGCACATCCGTAACCCCTTGTGTAAATAAATTAATTAATCAGATATAAATAACAAAGATCAATGTTAAAAAAGATACCATGAGACAACCCCGATGAGTGTTTTCCTTGTGCCATTAGGAATAGTCAAAGGACCACCCTATGAATTAAATATTATTTAGAAGGCCGTAAATCAAGTTTAAGGTTAAAATATTTAAAAGCGTCTTACGGAATCTCCCTATAATAATAAATAAAAAGAAGTAAATCAGGTTTTACATATAATTCTAGAAAACTTTTAAAATATTTATGGCCGTACTTGACAAGAATCCTTTTGTCCTTGTTCAAGATATCCAGCGCACAACATATTCTTGGTTATCTTTCCTTCGTATTTGGTCTGAGCAGAATTGCATCTATATTTTGATTAAAATGATATCATTAAAATCATATATAAATTAAGGAAAGCTTACACTTGATTTGAAATAACGGGTACATCAACTTTTCTCAAATGATCCGAAGTTGTTCCTCCCTGACTCGTTGCGCCCCAACCTACCACCGTAGCTGCAAGACAAAATAATTATTTACAGAAATGCATCTAATATTGTATAAAAATATTCATACCAGTTTGCCCTGTAAAGTCATTATCGTTTGATGCGGGGAGACATACTGGAGTAATTGTTCTATAAAATAATAGATCTAGCATTTTTTATTATAAAAATTAAAAATATCAAGGGGACTTACGAGGATAACGGTACATCCCTATCAAGCTTAATTAAAGCTATATCGTTATCTATGTTCCTGGATTAATTAAATCAGTTTATTACAAATTCCCTACTTTATAACATGTAATAGACGGGATCGGACCTGGAGTTGTATCTTTCGTGCATTTTAATATTTTCAACCCCATATCGATGATTAGAATTTGGCTGGGAGAATCTCTCCTGGTTAAGTACGACCATAATTCCATTCTTTTTCATCCTAGACATTATAAAGACTAGAATTAAATATTAATTTAGTAGATGCGGAGAAGCATGTCCTCAATGCCCTCAAACTCCGAGTTTTATCTCTGGAGCAATTAAATATTAATTAAATTCAAAAAGTCACCATACCCGTCAACACAATGGCTATAATTAAGAGATTACAATTAGTCTGGATGTTTTTTGACCATGTTTAACTAAAATGCTTCACCTCGCAGTTACGACATATCTGGAAATAATAAAGAAAAACATCAAAATCACATTTTGTCTGTGATTCATGTGTCGCGTACCTTGAGTTGATGAGGGTTCCTCCGCAATAAGCTAACGCAGACAAAATACAAAATGATAAAAAATGATTCAAAATAATCTTTAGATTTATACCTCGGTTGCTTCCACCGCCCCAAATGCTCTTCCTAACAAGAGCTGCAGTCCATGGATAGTTGTGGATGGAGGCTTGTTCTCCGCCGACAATCTTTTGGTTAGATCTGCCGCATTCTAAATGGAAAAAATAATCAAATTTGAGTTGTGAGATTTGATATCTGGAATTACCACAAGACGCCCTTCCAATAAAAACCCTTTGGGAGCCAACCATTTCAATTGAGATATCAGAATTATTTCCGAGCGAGATTTCCGGGTCTAGAATATCAACCTCATTCTCTTGGGGAGCTTCGGTAACACCTTCTGGAGCATCTTCCGGAACGATTGGCCGCTTGAAACAAGGGTCAGGAAGGTAGAATCCGGGAGGGAGGGGCCTGCTTGAGCTTTTGATTGCCTCCTCGCAAGCTCTGTCCTCATCAGTCAGGGGTACGATCTCCTCTTCACGAGGGACTACAGTAGCGGCCACCGGTTCATCATCAGCATCCTCAGAAATTGAATTTTCTTCTGTTACAACCACTTCCTCAACTACTACATCATCTTGGGCAGCCTCGGTGGCAGCTTGCTCCTCATCAACCGCAATGTCACCCAAATCCCTCTGGAGACCCACGTGCTCTGTGGTTGCATCCCCTTGATCATCATTTAAGATAGTCTCTGTGGCCATTTCTGTCACCTAAATAAATTTTTATCGTCAATTAATTCAGAGCAATTGAAATTAAAGCTTACCGGAGGGTTTACAGAATACCCCTGGATAAAAATGGGTAAGAGGAGAAGGATGAGGACACTTTTAGACTTCATGTTGAAAATTTTTAAAAAATCGAGGTCCTCAAAGTCTGAGAGATGGATGGAGAATGATGTAGAGGTCAAAAATCCTTCTCTTATATGTCAAGATGAGAATCTGGGGATCAGTCAGCCGCATTAGCATACATTGTATGGTATTAGTACATGTAGTATCGTGGAGTTTTCAAGAGGAAAAATACCTGGGCCATGGGATAGGTTGGAAATATCTCTTAGATTCAAGTTGTAGAATGTGCACATGCACACACGCCTGGGTACATTTGCCTCATAAACAATACAAGTTTGAGAGTCTCACACAGAGAGATAAATTCACAAATACTACTACGAGCAAAGCAATGCGAGAGGATTACCTCATCTTCTCAAAGTGCATTCGGCTGGCAGATTGGCTCCTTCCTAGTTGTAATACCTACGCTCCCTAATGGTTATGAGTACCTGAAAGGCTGAAAAACTCTATCATTGATCTTGAATTCAAATTGTGAGATCCCTCGGTGAGGCAGACTGGATGGACTTGCACACTAGAGGAGTTGTAGTGGAATGGCCCTATTAAAGAGTTTTCCGGCACTTGCGAATGATTTAAATGCACTTTTGCTATCTCCTGTGTAAGGAATTTGGCTTAGATATTGGAAAGCGTGAGGGTATGATATGGAAGGAGCTTTTATTTTTTTAAATCACTTTAATGGACCTTTTGAAGTTATTCATATAAAAATAAAATGTTGATAAAGTATTTTAATTGGAATTTTATCAAGGATTTTATCCAATTCAATGATACTGCCCTAACCGTCACACCAATCGGCATCTCCTGTATTCTGAAGGATCCAGTCTGGATAATTCCCCACGCCTTTAAAGAATTGCCAATAAAGTATATGTAAATTAAAAATGCATCCTATTTAATTACGACAGTAAACTCCCGGGGCTTGAGGTTCGGCACATCCGTATCCCCAGCTTAAAAGGTTTTTAAAGAAAAATAATTGTTTGTTAGATGAGTATATGCATAATCCTTAATTAGGTGAAGCCATTCTTACCTAACTACTCCGATAAGGGTCTTTCTATCTCCGTTTTGGATCACAAGCGGACCTCCCTATACCGTATATTATATCACATATTAGAACCGAGTAAATGCAATTAAAAAGTCTTTATAATAGAAATTCCTGGAATCAATAGAGTACTGACCGAGTCTCCCTGTAAAGATAGATTGTGAAATAGTGCATAAATACTTAGAAATTCTCCGCATATATCTAGATATTTGATTAAATCATTTTTAGCTTGCTTGGCAGGCGTCCTTTCCACCGTAATTAAGATCCCCGGCACACAGCCTGTAAAGATATAAAAAATTAGATCTTTTGAACATTTGTTCTTAAAATCGCACATATTTCCTGTAATCTTTCCCCTATATTTTGTATCAGAATTGCACACACTGTTTGAAATCACAGGGATGTTCACCATTCGCAGTTGATCAGAAGATGTTCCTCCACTCTGAGTAGCTCCCCAACCAACGACCTGAATTTTTAGGATTAACATTTTTTTTAAAAATTTAGAATGCCTCTTTTTTAACCGTTGCAGTTTGGCCGGTGAAATCCTCATTGCCATAAGCTGGAAGGCACACCTTTATAGAAATTGACATAATACATTTAATTAACTCATTTAAAGCTGTACCGGAGTAAGAATTCCAGCATATTCCAATCGAACAGGCTGTGATAACTTAATAAGGGCAATATCATTATCCACAATTCTTCGATTATAATTGGGGTGCATGATAATGCGAGAAACAAAATAGACTTGATTTGCTGTAGGTCGAGAGAAATCTTCTTGATTCAGAACAATCATCAGATTTGACGCTGACATCCCATCCACACAATGCGAAGCCGTTACAACATAGCTAAAAATTCAATCTGAACATCAAGATTGATAATCGGGACCAAAAATACTTACAAATTATTAATCAAAGTGCCTCCACAAAACACACTCGAGCGGCTACCTCTCCTCCTTACCAACCCCGCTGTCCATGGGTAATTAGAGATTCTGGCGGGTGACCCTTCAATTTAGAAATGTCAGCGTCCATGTTTTTAGCCCGTTCTCTCAATTTAAGAAAAAAACGGGCTATAGTGTTTGGAATGTCCGTCTGTCCGTCTGTCCGCACGATAACTCTCGAACCCCTGACCCGATTGACCTCAAACTTGTCAAACATGACATCCATGGCCTCTCCTGGTTCTGTGTGTATTTTGGAGGTCAAAGGTCAAAGGGCGCGGGAAATTTGAATTTTTGAAATTTTCACCGTAATGTATTCTTATGGGACAAAAAAATCAAA